>VYZW01019853.1:4823-17404 GCA_013401315.1 Balaeniceps rex
CAGCATAATTAAAGTTATCAATATACTCAGTATATATCATTTAGAAGTATTAATTCAAAATTCCTGAAATTAGTATTATCAGAAATGTCGCTATCTACACGGGTATTTTTCTTATGAACAACAGTCATAGATCAATTAAAAAGGATACTGTGACCATCACAGAGCTTGCAATTCCCCTTCCTCCTCCATTTGCATAGCCAGGATAATTCAGTTTTGCCCCCTTAATATTCCCCTTTATAATTACATTAAATAGGCATTGAATAAAAAGCAACATTATTTCTCCTACTGTAAGACATAGGAAATGCTTCCCTCAAATAAAATAAACTTTCTGTAATTGTCCATGTTCAGTACACGTGGCCCTTTTTCCTCCCTAGGACAGACAAAGCTTAGCACTTGAAAAAAACTTCGATAGGCATCACTAATTTTCCTATTCTCTATCACATCACAGCCCTGAGGTTTATTATGAAAGAATTTTTACAGTTGTCTGTTCTAGTGCTGAAAATGGGAGTATGTTTAAGTAGTAACATCCAAAATGAAAAATACTTATCCTCTATTTTCACAGCATCATTACCAAAGGACTACAATAGCATGTGGAGCCAGCAAGACAAAAGAAATACCATTTTTGTTGGCATATAATTTTTGCTCTGAATCTTTTTTTTGAATATTTGTCAGATCCTTGATTTATCAGGACATTCCCTGTTTGTACCTTGAGAACTAAAACTAAAAAAGGATTACAGTATTATTATTATAATGATTACTGTATTGTGCCTTTAATTTACATATCTTGAAGAAAACTATGTATTTCTATTACCATCTGATTGGAGAGAGTGAACAATAGGCATGGTGCAGTGATACATCATGAAGAATTTTTGATACCACAAACTGTAAAGTTGATCCCTTTTGTTGTTTTAGCCTTCCAGATCTAGACTTCAGCAGACTATTGTAAGGATGACTGCATACCACAAATGAGCGAATGCAACAGTTACGGAGCACTTAGCCAATCTTCTGTTCTCCTTCCTCCATCTGTTCAGGGATGTGGTCTCTCTACTATTTAAAATTCACATACTGCTTTGAGAAATAGCCAGATAGGTTATACTGATTATCATCCTAAAGGACAAGTACTATATGCTCAATAAACACCAGAAGGAAAGTTTAGAGAATCAAAGCTAATGACGAAATAGGATAGATAAGAAGAGCTTTCCAGAACACACAAAAAAAACCCTGAAAGTGAATGGCAGAGAGGGTCCTATGCTAGCATGTGGAATTTCTTCGAGCAATCCTGTCCTGTCCTATCCCCACCCCAACAACCAACCTAAAAAAACAGTTTTAAACTGTGCTGGAAATAAAGCAGACTCTTCTAAAAAGACTGCAGAGTAAATATCCTGGTCTGCTACTTCAGTAGAAATCAGTAAGGAAAGCTACTGTTTACTGTCCCTGTGGCCTGAGAAGACTTCAGCCTACAACAGAAGCTAGAACAACCTGGCTATTAGGGCACATCAACCCAGAAACATTTATGAGCAACAGCTGTATAGATAATGCAACCTACAGAGATTATAAATGCATGAAGTCCTTTCAGCTATAGCAGCCAATCCCTGTACTTACCGCATTTTTCAAGAAAGTGCAGGAGGCAAAACACAACTCACAGCAGGTCTGCTTCACTGAGATCACATCAGTTTGTTCTAACCGAAAAACACTATGCTTTCTACATACTGTTTTGTATATTAAAAGGAAAAAAGAAGATTCCTTAGACACTGATTCCTGAACTCTACTGCCAGAGAAACAAGGCTGTGTGTACGTACACATACGCTTAAAGAAATCTACATGTCTGCAGCTTAAAATTTTTTGCATCTATTCATCTTGCTACATCCCGATGGCACGCAACAGAACTTAGAAAACTTACGCTACCAGAGAAGGTGAGAGAATGAATATATTGACCTTTTTTTTTAATGTCTTTTAAGAAGTAAACCTGCTCCAATACTAGAGAAAAACTGAAAGTTGATTGAAAATGTTTTGAGGACCACTAGATCTGATCAATGTATTTCTTAGAAAAAGTAAGTCTCCATATCTAGCACAGCTCTTCAAAGAGGGATTTACATTCCAGAAACCCAACCCACTATTGTTGCAGAGGACCAGAGTTCACTGTCACTGGAGATCTGCAACAAGGATGCAGACAGGACAGCTTTGAGATGAACCTATTGAGGAAGAAGCAGAGAAAAAGACGCTTATTGCATCCCATGATGCTTGGACTGCAGATAGTAAGTTTCATCACCAACTAAAATAGAAACAAAAAGCAGAGAAGACAGAGATTCAATGGTAATGTTTTAAAAACAACCCAAAATCTAAGTTCCAACTACTACAGGTGTACTCTTTTTCAGCATCATGTGTGCCAGCATGACAGTTAGGAGCTGATTTAGGGGGAAGTAGCAAGCTTTAATACTAGATGCCAGAGTCCAGCTCACTGTACAACTCCGTGATCAAAGCCAGGAGACTGAGGGGAAATAAGCCAGCAGAAGTTTGAAGCACACAACAGAAGTACTGACAAGTTTTGGAATATAAAATAGTTTTCCAAATTGAGAGGCTGTGATCTAGAATTTCCTCTAAATCGTCTTTTCATCCTTCAGTAAAACATGACAATAGGAACTGCTTACTCTAGATAACAAAAATAAATGAAAACACCTTGGTGTGAACTTGTTTTTAAATTTCTTATTCACAGTTTGGAAATCTTGGTGGGGGGAGAAAATTCTAAAAGGGCAGCTCCAAAGCAGCAGATTGCAATTCCCCCCCGCAAGGAAACTGGGGACCAACCTCAAAATCTACTCTGAATAAACACACAGAATAAAACAGTATAGAAGCCTGTAGTTTATTTTCAGTTTGTGACTGCTCATTTAACGCTTTTTGGTCACAAAATGCATTGACAGTATCCCTGATACCCCTCTTTCTGGCCATTTTCATTAGGAGTAAAGGTTACACTAGTGATATTCTCATGATCAGCAGTTAGCTCTGCATAATAGTCTTCAATAACACTCGCCCCGAAGTAGGATATTTTGAAGTTATAGGATTTACAAATCTGGTGAAGTTTGTGTTTCTTTAGCTTGAGAGTCAGCGTTCATTTTTTGCCAGTTTCCCACCCTACCGCTGGCATATGCGGTAATATTTTTAGAGATCACAGATTTCTAACACTAAAAGGCATGTGCACCCAATGTTACCACAATGCAATCATGCAACTGTTCAAGAGAAACCTTTCAGATAGGGACATTTAAATGACACTTCAGAAATAGAGTTCACAAGTGATTCGTAGTTCCTAGCAGTTGTTATTCACTCTTCTTTCCTTTAGAAGAGCATTTATTCCATCTCACTGTGATAGGCAATATGATTTGCAGCTGCAGTGCAGCTCCACTGTGAAGGCAGACGAACTGCCACGAAACGGACAATGAGAAGCAGACAGGATGCACACAGGCGCAGGGAGGACAGAACAAAGAATCACAGGGAGTGGGGAAAAATAAACTATATAATAGCTGCTGCTTGGGAGCACTAGCTGGAACAAACACGGAGGCCACCAACTATCCTTACAAGCGCATGTTTCTTTTGCAGTTACAAGGAGAATTGCACGCAAGAGGGGGCAGGGGATCTGCTATTAATCATATTATATTCATTGTTCCCTTGATGCTGCTGGCAATGCTTCAGGAGACTCCCTCAATTCCCAGATAAAACTGCAGTGAGAACAGTAGCACTCCGAAAGCAGCCCACACCGAACCTTCACAATCTTGTCCTACTATGCTAACACTGCCGTAAACTAAACGCTTCTCAACCACTGCACTGCTTATTGAACTGAGTTTTTAAAAAAATCCAAATCACAGCAGTTTAGAGTTCCTCCCCAGCCTAATCTCTCATTAGGAAAATGAACACGCTGAATAAATCCGATGAAACTATTTGCAAGAACAAGCCACTAGAGAGGTAAAAACATCAGCCTGAAGTAGTCAGAAATCAAGTTTCTTTGTTGAGGAAGAGTTTTGAATGTTATCTCTAAGTCAGGTGCTGAGTGACTCCTTGATTAAGTGGCACTTAACATTGAGTAAGCTTAATGTCCCAGCAAGAACAGCAGGCCAGTACCTGTGCTGGGCGTGGGGGAGGGAGAAAATGGCAGCTGAGGCAGTAAAGTCACCAAGTCAGCTATTCTTTTGTCAGTGAGAAGACAGACATGTTTAAGGGGAAAGAAACGTGGATTAACTAAATCTCGTACTCATACTTCATTGAAAACGTAACGCTACTTTAATTTGTCTGGTTTGGCAAAGCTACAGAGGGAAGGTGACCTTTCTCGACCACAGATATTTTTTATTTTTTTGTGACAAACTCTGCATAGCATGGAAGTGACAGACACTCTAATTAGGTCCAGAATTTGTTAGTTGCCCTACCTAAATAAAAATTCATATCATTGGCTACCATGGGCCTCTGCCAACTTGCGAAGTGGCAATGAAGTTCAGCTGGCACTACTTGTCTCCCAGACTGAACAAATATATTCTTTTGTTTAAGGAGGATACAGAAGAATAGAAAAACAGTTACAGTTGGGTAAATATGTATTAACACACCAACTTACGAACTAAGTAGTAATAATGAGGCATTTCTACCTCGGATTTCAGTAAGGAGAAAGCACTCTTTAAAAAACACGACATTTATTAAGCAGCAGAGCACACTGCAGCCAGCGTGCCTGGTGACTCATCCTCCTTTCCCCAATTTCTAATTAGCCGTGATAGTCACCATCAATTTGGTGGTTGTTTTTTGTTTTTAACCACACAAAAACCATCTTGGAAGCTGAAAAACGGACTCCTACTTGTTTACTGATCAGAGTTTTAGAAGATAGCTGGCACTAGCAGTTAAGACACAGTCCAGCTTTACCGTTAGCTGGACACGCAAACTACTTGCTTGTGCTTGTGCTCGTCCTCCCCCTCCCTTGGAGAGGCTGCATGCGGCACGGCACGATCACAGAGAATAAATACAGGAAAAGGGGGGAAAAAAGCCCTCTGCTCTTGGCAAGGGGAAGGCGTTCCACAAGAACTGCTACAGGGTCAAAAGTTTACCGTGGTTTCAATTTCACCTTTTCGCAACCAATGAGAGCGCGGCGGCTCCAGACAGAACCGCGGGCTCAGCGCGGCCCTTAACCCCTTGCGGCCCGGCCCGCTGCCCGCAGCACCGCGGAGGGAGCAGCTGGGGCGGAGAAGGCCCGCTCGTCCCTTCTCCTCCGAGCAACGCAGGCAACGGAGCCCCCAGCCACCTCCTGCAAGTTGAGCATTTCTTTTTAGCATGGAACTAAGAGAGCAGGAGCTGTGCAGAAGCAGTATGCCAGTGAGTCAGAAGTTAAGAGCTGCAGAAGTGAGTCCCCTTACCCCCATTTTAGTTGAAAAGCAGGTCAGTAATCTAAGGGGTAAGGCCGATACTAGGTAGTATCAAAGCAGCACTGGGGTTAGGGCTCTAGAAGGGAGGGGCGTCCAAGAGAGCTGGTTAATATTCAAGCATCACTTCCTCCAAGCTCAAGATCGATGCATCCCTATGAGTAAGAAATCAAGCAAAGAGGGCAGGAGACCTGCATGGATGAGCAAGGAGCTTCTGGCAAAACTCAAATGGAAGAGGGAAGTTTATGGAATGCGGAAAAAGGGACAGGCTGCTTGGCAGGAATATGGGAACATTGTCAGAGTATGCAGGGATGCGGTGAGGAAGGCTAAGGTCCACTTGGAATTAAATCTGGCAAGGGATGCGATACCTGTGATTTCATGGCATCAGATGTCAAGGACAACAAGAAGGCCTTTCACAAGTACATCAGTAGCAAAAGGAAGATTAGGGGAAATGTGGGCCCACTGCTGAACAAGGTGGGTGCCCTGGTGAGAAAGGATACAAAAAAAGCAGAGTTACTGAATGCTTTCTTTGCTTCAGTCTTTACTGCTAAGGCCTGCCCTCAGGAATCCCAGATGCTGGAAGTAGGAGAGAAAGTCCAGAGAAAGGAAGACTTTCCCTTGAGTTGAGGAGGATCAGGTTAGAGATCATTTAGGCAAACTGGACACCCACAAATCTATGGGCCCCGATGGGATGCACCCAACCGAGTACCAAGGGAGCTGGCAGATGTTGTTGCTAAGCCACTCTCCATCGTCTTTGAAAGGTCATGGAGAACAGGAGAGGTGCCTGAGGACTAGAGGAAAGCCAGTATCACTCCAATCTTCAAAAAGGGCAAGAAGGAGGACCCAGGAAACTACTGGCCAGTCAGCCTCACGTCCATCCCTGGAAAGGTGATGGAAAAGCTCATTCTGGATGTCATTTCTAAGCATGTGGAGGAAAAGAAGGTTATCAGGAGTAGTCAGCATGGATTCACTGAGGGGAAATCGTGCTTGACCAATCTGATAGCCTGCTATGATGGCATGACTGGCTGGATAGATGAGAGGAGAGCAGTGGATATTGTCTACCTTGACTTCAGCGAGGCTTTTGACACCGTCTCCCATAACATCCTCATAGGTAAGCTCAGGAAGGGTGGGTTAGATGAGTGGACAGTGAGATGGATTGCGAACTGGCTGAACAGCAGAGCTCAGAGGGTTGTGATCAGCAGCACAGAGTCTAGTTGGAGGCCTACAGCTAGCGGTGTTCCCCAGGGTTCAGTACTAGGTCCAGTCTTGCTCAGCTTACTCATCAATGACCTGGATGAAGGCACAGAGTGTACCCTCAGCAAGTTTGCTGATGATAGAAAAACTGGGAGGAGTAGCTGATACNGTACATCAGTAGCAAAAGGAAGATTAGGGGAAATGTGGGCCCACTGCTGAACAAGGTGGGTGCCCTGGTGAGAAAGGATACAAAAAAAGCAGAGTTACTGAATGCTTTCTTTGCTTCAGTCTTTACTGCTAAGGCCTGCCCTCAGGAATCCCAGATGCTGGAAGTAGGAGAGAAAGTCCAGAGAAAGGAAGACTTTCCCTTGAGTTGAGGAGGATCAGGTTAGAGATCATTTAGGCAAACTGGACACCCACAAATCTATGGGCCCCGATGGGATGCACCCAACCGAGTACCAAGGGAGCTGGCAGATGTTGTTGCTAAGCCACTCTCCATCGTCTTTGAAAGGTCATGGAGAACAGGAGAGGTGCCTGAGGACTAGAGGAAAGCCAGTATCACTCCAATCTTCAAAAAGGGCAAGAAGGAGGACCCAGGAAACTACTGGCCAGTCAGCCTCACGTCCATCCCTGGAAAGGTGATGGAAAAGCTCATTCTGGATGTCATTTCTAAGCATGTGGAGGAAAAGAAGGTTATCAGGAGTAGTCAACATGGATTCACTGAGGGGAAATCGTGCTTGACCAATCTGATAGCCTGCTATGATGGCATGACTGGCTGGATAGATGAGAGGAGAGCAGTGGATATTGTCTACCTTGACTTCAGCGAGGCTTTTGACACCGTCTCCCATAACATCCTCATAGGTAAGCTCAGGAAGGGTGGGTTAGATGAGTGGACAGTGAGATGGATTGCGAACTGGCTGAACAGCAGAGCTCAGAGGGTTGTGATCAGCAGCACAGAGTCTAGTTGGAGGCCTACAGCTAGCGGTGTTCCCCAGGGTTCAGTACTAGGTCCAGTCTTGCTCAGCTTACTCATCAATGACCTGGATGAAGGCACAGAGTGTACCCTCAGCAAGTTTGCTGATGATAGAAAAACTGGGAGGAGTAGCTGATACACCAGAAGGCTGTGCTGCCATTCAGCGAGACCTGGACAGGCTAGAGAGTTGGGTGGAAAGGAACCTAATGAAGTTCAACACAGGCAAGTGTAGAGTCCTGCACCTAGGGAGGAATAACCCCATGCACCAGTACAGGTTGGGGGTTGGCCTGCTAGAAAGCAGCTCTGTGGAGAAGGACCTGGGAGTCCTGGTGGACAAGTTAACCGTGAACCAGCAATGTGCCCTTGTAGCCAAGAAGGCCAGTGGTATCCTGGAGAGCATTAGTGTGGCCAAGAGGTTGAGGGAGGTTATCCTCCCCCTCTACTCTGCCCTGGTGAGGCCACATCTGGAGTACTGTGTTCAGTTCCAGGCTTCCCAGTTCAAGAAAGACAAGGGAGTCCAGTGGAGGGCTATGAAGATGATTAGGCAAACTGGAGCGTCTCTTACGAGGAAAGGCTGGAGAGAGCTGGGTCTGTTTAGCCTGGAGGAGAGGAAGCTGAGAAGGGATCTTATCAACACTTACAAATACCTTAAGGGCGGGTGTCAGGAGAATGGGGCCAGACTCTCTTCAGTGGCGCTCAGCAACAGGATGAGGGGCAACGGGCACAAACTGAAACACAGGAAGTTCCATCTGAATATGAGGAAATCTTCTTTGAGGGTGTCAGAGCACTGGAACAGGCTGCCCAGAGACGCTGTAGAGTCTCCTTCTCTGGAGATATTCAAAACCTGCCTGGACGCAATCCTGTGCCACATGCTCTAGGTGAACCTGCTTTAGCAGGGGGGCTGGACTAGATGATCTCCAAAGGTCCCTTCCAACCCCAACCATTCTGTGATTCAGTGTAACTATGGAGCTGTGACGGTAGCGAGATTGTGCTGGCAAACAGGAAAGACTGACCTTGCAAAAGGGGAGGGAGGGAGAAGACGAGCACAGAATTGTCAGAAACGATTCTGAATGCACAGTCCAGAGCTGCAGTGATTTACTTTGCTTCTTGTCAAATGAGGAATCGGCATTGCCCTGGTGTAAGTCTGGGCAGCCCAAAGAGTACTGCTGCACACTGTCCAGTCCCCACAGCACCATTAATAATACTCTGCTTCAAGATGTTGACTTCAAAACAAGTCATCCTCCATCTTCTCCAAGAAGTATGGACATGGAATTTGTGGCTCTTAGGTACAAAAATCTTCAGGCCTTCACAGTCTTGCAGAGGAAAACAAGTATTACCTAGCCACAGAAGCAGAAAATGGCCTGGACACAAGACATTTGTAATAGATTGTCTTGCTTTGGCACAGAAAAAGAAGATGCATCTTAGTCTCCACTCTTTTTAAGATTACAGAACTAGGGGAAGAACACGGAACAGGCTTCTTGTTCCACTGTATGCCTCCATTCTGTATCAATGGTTCCAGGTTCTGTCATCTCCAAATCAGTAGTTCTGGTTTAAAATTTTAATGGAGAGAATTATGACACAAGCTTCCCAGAGTCAAAATATCATCACTAGCAATATAGTTTCATCTCAGGGACTGCTGACTCAGTGAATCAGTACATGGTAGGGTATCCCAAAATCTGTGCTGGGACCAGTTTTATTCTCTGGGAGATTGATGGAAATGCTGATGACAGCAAATACTGAATGACACGATCTATGATTGTGTTTTGGCATCCACTTGATCTTGGAAAGTCAGTGTCAACTGCACTTAAGCACAGAGAGCAACAGATTTATCACCTCTTCATTGGCCTTGCAGACTACAAGGAAAGAGGACTAAAGCACTTTTAAGTGAAGATGTGGATGAAGAGTTCTCAGTTTGGTGCAGTAACAGACAATGTAATACGAGGCAGCATGAAGAGAAGTGTATAAAGCATGTAGTTAAGGCAAATTCAGTAGCAAAGTAACCTAATAGTATGTTCAACACAGCAGAAAGGGGTAGGGTTACACAGAGATCTTGAAGTGAATGCTTAGCAATTCTGACTTGATACCAAGTAGAATAGCAAGTCGTTGCATACATTTGCAAGGTAAACAACATGGAATTAAACCATTCCAAAACAGGCAGCAGTCACGTCAGGAAACACTTCAGAACATGTATGTTAGCATATTCAGATCTCCAACACTGCAGAAACAATGACAAGAGTCTGAATATACTTGTGAAGGGGTAAAACTAAATATGCCATCGACATGCAGAAGAGGTTTATGCTGAAGATGCCAGTTAAAGTAGAACTCTGTTTTCCAAACCCTGAAACCAAACAGATGGTAGATTCTTGAAGATAATGCACATAACAACCTAAGGGAAAAGTCAGGTGGCAGCTATTACTAGTTCTCCAGAAAGACGCCATTTGAAATTTGGTAAATTATCTTACACAGAACCTTAAAGGATTTCACAGCACTTTGTAATAATGAAAGATATCCTGGTCTCTGTGTAGGTCGCAAGGAAGGATGAAGGCAGATACTCTTACAAACAGATACACCAGCTGAAAATACTGCCAACAATCTTCTTTTTGTTAATTCACAAAGTTAGGCAAGAAGATAATCATGCAAAAACTCTTAGAGCCTGCTTCAGAAAGAGTCAACCACTCAATTTAAGAGTAGCCAAAGCAAAACAAATTTCCAGCTGGTGGGCAAGGTCAAACAGTGATTTCTTGAACAGACACAGATAGATTCCTTTCTCAATCTATGCAAATAGGCATTAACAGCTCAATACAGCTACTATGAGGTTAAGTTTAATGCCTTGAGAGCTGCTAACAAAAGATGCAGTAAGTGATTAAAATACATCAAGTCAGAAAGTTAAAGATATCATGAGAATCTTAGCTGATTGAGATCATGTCCTACTACCAAGCTTTTCTACTCTAGTTCAAAAATGGTAAGACATCAATGAAAATGCTATCAAATAACATTGTATTTTCATAGTTCAGCTAGGCTAAAATACTGTTTTGCCAATAGTAATTTAAGACTTAATTACATATATATAAAAAGCTATTTTCCTCTCAGTAAAAAGAGCAGTTTGTCTTTGTTTTACCTTCTCTAAATACCATGTCATTTTAGAGAAATTCTTTTAAATTGAGATATCATAAATAAATTCCCTTTTTATAAGATGGCCTCATTTTAAAAGAAAATGGATGCTATAAAATTTTACATCAAGTCAGCATGTTACCAAGAAGCTTTTCTGTGTGTTCTGAATTTGATTAAGACAAGCCAAGGTCACTTCCTGAAAGATGCCTACCACTGCAGCTGCAAGCAAACTAGACTCCTCTGAGCTTAGAAGCTGGGGGATGGGAAGACGACACTAGCAATTTCTAACACTGTCTCCAAAAATACACTAATTACAAAATTTGAGTATTATTTAGAAGTGTTTACTAGATCACCACATGAGTAACTATTAACTAAAGTCTGAGTCTGTATAATCATGTTTTCAAACAAAAAAAATTCAGTGATGCACCAGCATGCCTGCAAAAAATGAATAATTCTGAGGACCCTTTACTAAACTTTATGCAATTCCCTTGACAATGGTTTGTTTTTTTTTTTTAACTATGTATGTTTTATTATGCAGCTCATGAAGCTAGTAAGAAACTGCCCTTGAATTAACAGCATGTCTCAGCCCTACTGAGACCGTGAGGCTCCACCCAATCTACGCTGTGTCCTATTCTGAAGCCATTTAGGAAAAACTTATTTCAGGAAAGCATGCAAGGTCTTTCCAGAAGTCTACAGCATGCATTTTTCCAGTTGCTGAAGACTATACCTATTGTTTACAAAACCAATTAGAAATTAGCTGTGTTCACCTGTAATTGTAAAGATATTTTCAAAGTTACTTTATAAACATACCACATTTGCATTATGCATGAGGCCAAACAGATGTAGTTTCTTCCATTCCCAAACACAGTTAAAGCTTACAGATCATGAAAATAAGACCCATACCAAACAAGAGAGAGTATTATTTTTTGCTTTTTGTGTGTACAAATAAAGGTTCTACAATATGGAGTACCAAACAGGGAGGGAGGGGGGGACCGGATTGCTGAAAAACATTTAAAACCACACACCAACAGACATTTCCACAAGGGCATCTGTTAGTCTGGGAAAGGGGCCCCAGTGACTTTATGAACACACACACACACTCAATTTAATATACTTTATCTTTAAAACAGCTTCAATACACCCAACATTGCAACTGAAGTTTCATACTAGGCTAAAATTAGGAGGATCTACTGAATGAAAGTTAATTTTGACAAACTGGTGCACTAAAAAGAAAAGAACATTGCTGGTTTTGGGTGGGCATCTTTGCCTGAAATAGAAAAATACACTAAAGCCTATCATTACCTATGCAGGCACAGCTACATCTGTGGCTAAGGATGCCTAACATTTTCCATCACAGAAGCCTGTTCTAATTCTTTAATGACTGTCTCTCACACACCCCTCAGAACTACTTTTTGTGGAAGACTTGCATAAAATTGGTTCAGACATTTAAAAACAAGAGTGGAGAATTCATTTGAACAAAATATAACCTTTTATTCAGTCCGAGAAGTTAAAGCTTTAGAAGAGAAACCGATCAAATGTCTGAACAAGCTAAACTTCATCGTGCTGCTCCAATGAAGATATCTGTGCAGGCAGTAAGTGCCTTTAAAGTCTTTGAACATGCTCAGTTTTGTTTTAAACCACTTGCCAAGACCCTCAATATTTTATCTAACCACGTAGGCTTTGTCGCTGCACAGCTCCTCGATGCTGACAGGATAGAACATTCTTTATCACCATATTGTAAAGACCAAGAGCAGCTTCTCTATAAACCTGCCAGCCACGAAGCAGTTGAAGTGCCTGGCAGCACAGTAGCTAGTGAACAGGGACATTTTTCTAGGTTATACTGCCCTACCCATACACAGTATTCACAAAACATGAGGCAGCACTAGGATCAAGGGCTTAGCAAAGACCACCTTTCC
>VYZW01019857.1:0-12837 GCA_013401315.1 Balaeniceps rex
GCTGGGAGAGACTGCGCCCTGCCCGCGCACCCTGCCTCCTCGCCACACCCTTCTGACTCGCCATGCCCTGTTTGCCCGTCCTGGTTGCCGCGCTCCTGGTCGCTTGCACTCCCGTGAGGGGGTTTGGCCGCCATTACTCTTGTCCCCGCCCATGCTGAGTCAGAGCTGCCACTTGTCAGCAAGCTCCCTCTTTCCCTTCTCTGGACATGCTCTAATAGTTTGATGTCCTTCTTATATTGAGGCGCCCAGAACTGCACACGGTACTCGAGGTGGGGCCACACCAATGCAGTGTAGAGTGGGACAATCACCTCCCTTGACCGGCTAGCTATGCTGTGTTTGATGCATCCCAGGACGCGGTTGGGCCTTTTTGGCTGCCAGGGTACTCTGTTGACTCATATTCCACTTGCCATCAACCCAAACCCCCAGATGTCTTTCCGCGGGGCTGCTCTCCAGCCTCTCGTTCCCCAATTTGTACATATAACCAGGATTGCCCCATCCCGGGTGCAGAATCCAGCACTTGCTCTTGTTAAATTTCATATGGTTGGTGATTGCCCAGCTCTCTAGTCTATGCAGATCTCTCTGTAAGGCCTCTCTACCCTCAAGGGAGTCCACAGCTCCTCCTAGTTTAGTGTCATTGGCAAACTTACTTAACGTACATTCGATTCCTGCATCCAGATCATTTATAAAAACATTAAAGAGCACTGGCCCTAAAATTGACCCCTGGGGAACTCCACTGGTGACTGGTCACCAGCCTGATGTAACACCATTTACTATAACTCTTTGAGCCCGACCCATCAGCCAATTGTTCACCAAACATATTAGGGACTTGTCTAGCTGTATGCTGGACATTTTGTCCAGAAGGATACTGTGAGAGACAGTATCAAAAGCTTTTAAAAATTTCTATCTAATAATTGAAAAAAAAAATATCTGAACAACTAAATGTTGTAATGACAAATGAAAAGAAATAGAGAAACATGCAGCAAAATATTCTTTTGTCTCTTATTAGCAAGATGAATAGACTAGTTAAGGTATTCCTGATAATACTTTGTAGCATGTTAATAAATGCACTGCAATGTATTTTGTAAAAATGTTGGTTTAAGGATAGTAATAGGAAACCTGATTTATTTTTAAGACTATGGAGATGGGAAAGACCATTCTTCTGCTGTGCTTAGCAGTTGTTAGCCTGGAGAGTTGCTCTATGCAGTAGAGGTTTTCTTGATCTTCTTTAACTGATAAATTATACTAACAATGCAGATGGAAGCATAAAAGAATAAAACTACAGAATAATGTTAGTGACCACTCTGTTGCCATGAATAACTTCTCATGTGCTCAGTCAGGCTTCATGATGGAGGTTTACTGCAGGAGAATAGTTAAAAGGAATAATTTCCTGTACTTTCTGACTAGAAAGTGTGGCAAGTGTTCAGAAGAAAATAACAGTTCTTAAGTCTTTGTCAATATGCCTTTCCTTCCTAGGCCTTTGCTGGTAATCAAATTGCTTCTGAATGTGAGAAAGAAATTATGAATTCCATGTTGAACACTAGAGCAATTTCACTATTTTTGTTACATCTCTAAAAGATGTCACTAAAGAGATGTCACTTGAGCCTGAGGGCTCTGCTACTTGTTATCTCTTTGACTCATGCTGCATTCTAACATTCTTGGATCCTATTGGATGATTATGGAATGATTTCAAGGACTAAAATTGCAGATCAAGAGTTCTTAAAATTAGGATTTAAAAAAAAATCCCCAAACTTCCTGCTAGATCAGCTTCTTTTTTCTATCTCTTTAAGTCAGTGCTGTCAGGAACAGGCAAGTTTTGGTTTGTGGTTTTTATTTTTTTTCAGGGAGCAAAAACATTTCTTATTGAGTTATTTGCAACTTATTTGTGAGATATATATATTTAAAATTTCTTATAGTACTGCTTTCAACCTTAACTTCACCTTAACTGGTGTCAGGGTTACTTGGCTATCCATTCCAAGGAAACAATGTTTTGTAAATATTGTGTCTACAGCTGCCCTTGGTGTGTTATCAGGGGAACTAATAAAACTGGCTAGCAGTCAGAGCTCAGCCTGTTTGAGCTATTGCTTGCTAGAACCTTCAAATCTTATGTCTCTTGTTTTGAGCCTGCCCTGACAATTTGTTTGCTGGGGGTAGGGGATTCTTTGGTCTTAAAGTATTTGTAATATTTAAATTTATTTCTAGCCATTTATCTGTTGTAGTTGATCAGTGGGTGAGGTTCCTGAAAGAAAACTATTTTTTCCCCTAATAAGCATGTCAGTCAATCTGGGGCTTTCTAAGAAAGTAATGACTTGACAATCATTTTTTCCTCACAAAAACCATTACAAACCATTCTTCTAGTCAGATAGATTAGTCAGATTACAAAGAATTGTAATGCTTGTTTCAAAAATACTCATTCTAGAGTATAAATTTTAAATCTGCAAATTCCAGACAAATCGGGAGCAGTAAGATTGGTCCTCTTTCATTTCTTTAGAATTAGTTGAGATACAGATGTTTCAAAACCAAAAATAAGAATGTGGGCTCTCAAAATGGGAAAAGATGAAAACAACTGCCAGAGAACAATTTGAGACCTATCTTGCCTGCCACATAATAGCTGCCACCAGTCTAATGCTGCTTCAATACAGTGCTCTGCAAAGGGTAGTGTAGCTTTCATGATAGATAATGAATGTGCTTTTTCAGAAGAGAGAATGACTATATAAGGTAATGTTTATTATAAGTCCTGAATATGTCTTTCTGTAATTCTTTTTTAATATACCTCATATGAAAATGAAGTAAAAAATGTTACTGTTGTCAGAACAGAGAGCTTTCCTAAAGGTTAAGATTAACCTAATTTTTCATTGAAACTTACCTTTAATATGCAAATAAATCTTATGGTTTTTTCTAATCCAATGTAATCTAATTGCAGTTGATGAGTAAAGAGTCTCCAGTCTCTTTTGGAAATGATGCTTACATTGACCTTGAACGTCAGGTATCTAAACGAGATGTTTCTTTTCCTTTAATCACAAGAAATCGGTGCCTAATCATTATGGTTCATTGTTAAGCAGTCTACCTTTTCTATTGTGGGAGAGTTTTGTGGAAAATTTGAATAATGGATACAAAATAAAACTTGACTGTTTTTTACAGTTATCTGTGTAGAAATACATAAATTCTAGTAGATGTAATTAATTTTTATGTCAGCTGTCCCTTGTAAGCTTAAAAAATGAAAGATTATGAACCTGTCTGTGAAAAGTAGAAGGCCCGTCTAAAATTTATTATGTGTAATAAATATATACATATGCATTAACTATGTGCATATTTTATCAGACCAATTTTCTTGTAGGTATTTCTTTATTTCCCTGGCTACATTCATACAGAAACTTGGAAGATATAAGTCTTTTAATTATTATATAGTCCCTTAAAGAGATGTAACTGAATGTTTCCACACTGCTTATAAGATTCAGTGTCTTTTTTCAGATGGGTAGGTTTCTCCATCACAATGTTGATTGTTTCCCCTGTTGTACAGTAAGAGTAGTTCCCAGTGACTAGACAGGTTTTATCTTAACTGTTTATTCCTTGTATTCTACCACCCAATCTTTTGTGTATTTGAAAATTAGATTAAAAACTGAAATCATGTATTCTTTGCATCCATAAAGAAAAGTGGTATTGATGCTTTTTTTTCAGTGTACAGAGGCAATAGATTCTTCAGCGCTAAGCTGTTTGGTTTTGGGAGGCCTCAGTTTACAGAATAAATGTGATAACTTCAATGTTTTGTTTCAAGACCAAATATCACCTTCAACTATATTTACCTTTGTTAGACAAATTAAACAATGATTACAGTTGCTACTTTGTTTCATTGTAGAAGCAGAATTGCTTTTCTTTTTCCCCCAAACTTCAATATTACATAAATGTAAAAAAAGACTTTACAATCATATAATTCATAATTTTGCTATATAATTTATAGAGATATATAATTATGAAACTAAAAATGATTGTTGTTTATGATAGCTGAAGAAAACTACAGAAGAATTAAACGAAGCCCTAGCAACAAAAGAAGAAATTTCCCAGAGATGTCATGAGTTAGATATGCAGGTAGGTCATCTTCAAATTGAGAAAAAAGTATGTTAATTCTTTGACAGATGAAGAAAGGGATTATTGTGGAAATCTACCTTTTATATTTTAAAAAAAAAATCCTCAATTGCTGTATTTCTTTACCCATGTTAGCAGAGCAAAAAATGCATGCCCACTTGTATTGATTCAGTGATGTCAGCATTAAGGTGACTGGTACTGACAAAGCTTTTTTGCATTCAAGCAAGAAATGAGCTGCATTGCTCAACTCACGAGTTACAGAAATCCTAGGAGGAGTTCTGCTGGTGTAATGATTTCAGTAAAAAGTTACAACCAAATCAAAGTTACTCTAGACTATCACCTATGCATAAACTAAGTTTTACTGTAAACTGAGCATATCTGATCTGGAAGGCATCAACAGACTAAACCTGGAACCCAGAAGAGCCATTTCAATAATTTCCTATTTTGGCATATAATTTGGCTTTTAGCCAAGCAGTAATGACCAGAATTAATGAAGCCTTGTGCCTTATTGATTTGTGTTTGACAGTTGGTTGATTTTGTTGTGTTGGATGAAAGTTCTGATCAAAAATTTCCTTTCTATTGGGATATTTATATTCTTTCTTTTCCCCTCCTACCTGCATTTTGATTGTATAGTGTCTAATAATATGAGCTTATGCTTCAGATGTTCTTTGAGTCACAGCACTTTGGCTTCTCTGCCCCACTGCCTGTTTTCACAAAGCTGGCAGAATTTTAATCATCTTTGGGACCTCTGTTCCTGTTTCAAGTCTGTTTGCAATTGGCCATTGGATTAAAAAAATTCTTGGAGAGGCATGGCCATGACAGACTTGAATATTCTGTGTGATTGTATAAACATTGTTTCCTTTGGAAAACATGTTAAAAAACCTTACTATGGGGTGCTAGGGTGTGTGCGTGGGGTGGTGGTGCTTGAAAAGTAGGCAGACTTTAATACAGTGACATAATCTTCTTTGATAACTAAGATATTCTTCTTTAGATATTTCTGAGAAATAAAGGTAAGAACGCTGTTTTCTTTATGGTAAATCCCATCCCTAATGCTGTAGTACATTGGTTACATCACATATCAAATGAAAAAGTATTAAAGTTACAATGTGTTCCTGCGAAATACAATTTTGTGAACTTTGATGTTTCCACTTATGAGCTGTGTTAATGTTTTGCTGTGTGCACCAAAAAATTATAGCTGACAGCTCCATTATTCCAGTCTGTTCTTTTATTACAACAGGTTGCAGCACTTCAAGAGGAGAAGAGCATTTTACTTGCTGAGAACCAGATTCTGATGGAACGTTTGAATCAATCTGATTCTATAGAAGATCCCAACAGCCCTGCAGGTCGTAGGCACTTGCAGCTGCAGACCCAATTAGAGCACCTCCAAGAAGAAACATTCAGGTAAAAAAGCCACAGGTGGATAAACTGTAGTTGGCAGCCAGTATGACTTGTATGCTTTTGGTTCTACTGGCATTTATGCTAAATTATTATAATGGGTGGCATAATAACCATAGTAATGAAGTTTCTGTTATGATCTACCTGTTTATAAGCTCAGACTTTGAAAAATGTGGATTTAAAAAAAAAAAAACTTAAATGCTACTTCCACTCCCCTTCCCCTCCCCTGGAAGTTGTAGCAATTCCTAGCTGAAAGTTTGATATGGAGCGTACTACAGACAGTATTTTTAATAGCAAAGTATTTCCTTTTATAAGTTTGAAAAGAAATTATTTGCTATCTATCTGAAAGATAAAAACAGTCCTTAATGTAAGGGTATGTGGAAGGAGAGTGTCTGTTCCATTAAGGTTATCTGGTCAAGGAACTTTTCACTGCAAAGAAGGGATAATAAGAAAAGGAGGAAACCATAAACAAGAACATACAGGGACAAACCTAACTGAGAAATGATAAGGGAGGCAGTGACAAGAAACAAACCTGGTCAGTCACACCAAATGATAAGCATATGTGAGAGTGTGAGAATGCTTATTTCAGCAAAGTTATCTGATCGAGGAACTCCTAAATTGGGATGATAAGAAAAGGAGAAGACAAAAAACCAAATATACAGCGACACAGACCTGACAAAACAAACATGGAGACAACAACAAGAAGCAAAGCATGCCAGTCATACTAATTGATGGGCTATCAAGAAACTACAGGTGCCACTTCCAGGAAGACCAACCAGGACTTTGCAATTGATAAGACTGTAAACCAGGAGAGATCCTGGACACTGGACTGGGAGGGGTGAAGGAATCGATAGAACTACACAAATCGATAAAGGAATGTGCAGGGGGAAAGAACAAAGAGGGGGTTAGATAGAAAGGGGTATAAAATGGGGCTGGTCAGTATGCCCTGTGCCTGATCACTGCAGTCTGTTCTATCTTCTTAGTAAATCTTTTCTTAACTATCTCTCTGTGTAATCTCACTCTCTATCCCGTGTGTATGTGTGCTGCAAGGACTAACTGCCAGCTATTGGTGAAACTGGTGTGAGTGGATTTGGGGCCAGCAACTGGAGTCAGACTGGGGCTGTAGGCACCCCACGGCCTGTGGTGTCAGCTACTGGAGCGAGTGAGGGTCCTAGAGTCAGTAGTTGGAGGGGCCATAGCTCTCTGGATCTAGGGAGGGTTCTACAGACTTTGTGCTTGGAGTGTGAGCTACTGGGGGAACCAGCATGTGTAGATTTGGTGCCAGCTACTCGAGTCAAACTGAGGGTGTAGGCACCCCCGATCAGTGGTGTCAGCAACTGGAGAGAGTGGGAGTCTCAGTGCCAGCTACTGTAGCAGGTGGGGGTCTCACCTGTCAGCCACTGGGGTGGGAACAACGTGTGTCCCAAAAACCAGCTACTGGGACGGACTGGTGTGAGTGAGGCGAGTGAGGGGTTTGGTGCCAGCGGCTGGAATGGGACTGTGGGTCATAGCCCACGTGCCTGGTGCTGGCTGCTGGGGAGGGGCTGAGTGTCTGTATCTTCCCCAAACCTGGTGTGTGTGGGAGTATGCATGTGTATTCACTAGCAAATTTCAAGGTGGACTAGCTGACCAATAGGAGACCCTGGGTCTCGGCAGGGGTATCAGGCGGGTGGAGGGTCCATGAATGTGCATGTGCTTGTGAATCTAGAGAGTGTTGTGTGTGTGCCTTCACTAGTGACCTTCTATTTCTACCAGCCAAAGAGGAGGAAGGGGACTTGGCTGCCTATAGTTACGTTTTATGAGAGTCCTATATGTAGGTGCTGTTGAAGGCAATGCCTTGTCTGTGTAGCTGGCTGTGTCAGTGTTCTGTGTGTTAGTGTCTGTCGGTGTGTGTCTCTGGGATACATGCTCAGCTTCACTACTGGTTAAACCTGCAAATGGGAAAGCAGCAGCTTTGTCCCTCAGCCTGGACAGAGGCCGCAGGTCCCCCAGCACACCCGACTGGGCTACAGTGGCCAGGCAGGAGGAAATCCTGGGCTGGAGCTGCTGGAGGTGGTGGCCACTCTTTAAATCATTTAATACTCAAGTGACCTCTACTCCCCCTCTGTATTTCCTCTAACACGTGGAAATATTTTTTCACATTTAACTCTAAGCACTCCCTATTCACCCTCACTTTCAGCCTGCCTAAGTCAACACTGATGCTGAGAGAAGTGGGTCCCTTTCACCCTCACCTTCTCATTCTTGTTCCTCTATTTTCCCTCTCCTTTGATTGAAACGAGAGTGTCTTCTGTGGTGGGTCAACCTTGGCCGGCTGCCAGATGCCCACCCAGCCACTTTCTCACTCCCTCTCTTCAACAGGACAGGTGGAGAACATAAGATGAAAAAGCTTGTGGATCGAGATAAAGACAGGGAGATCACTTATCACTTACCATCATGAGTAAAACAGATTTGACTTGGGGAAAATTAATTTAATGTTGCCAATTAAAATAGATTTGGATGGTGAGAAACAAAACCAAAAATTAAAACACCTTCCCCCCACACCCACTTTTTCCCAGGCTCAACTTCACTCCTTCGTTCCCAACTCCTCTTACCTCCCCCCACACCCTGAGTAGTGCAAGGGGGATGGGGAATAGGGGGTTGCGGTCAGTCCATAACAGTTCCTATCTGCCGCTCCTTCCTCCTCACACTCTTCCCCTGCTCCAGCGTGGGTCCTTCCTACAGGCTGCAGTCCTTCAAAAACTGCTCCAGCATGGGTTCTCCACAGGCCGCAGTTCTTGTCAGGAGAAACTACTCCAGTATGGGCTCTCCATGGGCTGCAGTTCCTTCAGGAAATACCCACCTGCTTCCAGCATGGGGCCCTCCATGGGCTGCAGTGTGGATATCTGCTCCACCACGGTCTCTCCCATGGGCTACAGGGAAATATCTGCTCCGGTGCCTGGAGCACCTCCTCCCCCTCCTTCTTCTCTTACCTTGGTGTTCGCACTGTTGTTCCTCACACTTTCCCCCTCACTCCTCTCTGCCTCTGTGGTGTTTTGCCCTTTCTTAAATATGTTTTCACAAAGGCATCACCAGCTTCTCTAATTGGCTCAGCTTTGGCCTGCGGTGGGTCTGTTGATGGAGCCGGCTGGAACCGGCTTTGTCTGGCAGAGGGCAGCCCCTTACCTCTTCTCACAGAGGCCACCCCTGACACCCCCCCCAATGCTACCAAAACCTTGCCATGTACACCCAATACATCTCCCTACACTTTTGTTTTTTCTTCTTTCTGCCCTCTTTTCCTACACCCTTCTGTAATTCTGATGTCAACTTTCCTGTAACCTTTTATTACCTTTTGTGCATGTGTTTTCCCATCCTTCTACTTTCTCTTGCCAAGCTTTCTTCCTCTCTCTCAGTTCTTCTCACTTTGTGTTCACATATGACCCCCTCCCTTTTGTTTCTTGAAAAACAGTCTGTGCTTCTCCATCTTTCACTCCAGCTAATGCACATTTTCCTTGTCTCTATATAGCTACACTGTAAAGAAATAGTATATTCACATTACTCTAAATTGCCCTTATAACTCATCTTAGGATATTTTTCTTAATTATCTGAAACAATTCCTACCACAATCTGATTGTCACTTCCTGTTTATACTAAACAGGTTTTCTCTTTCTCTCTTCTTCTCTCCCCCACCCCCCGCTTTAATTTCTGCACTGCCTGTAACGGTGGTCATTCCACCTTCCTCTATGCTCTTTACATCAAGGTTTTGGAGACTTTTTGAAACCTTTCTCATCTGTCCACTGGATCTCTGTCTTTCAGTGCTCCTTTATCTCCTTTCTCTGCATTCTCCCTGTGTGATTTCTAATGACAGCTTGTCTGTCTTTTTATTCTTCCAGCTCTAGTAGACCAAACAGGTCTACTAGGTACAGCTTTGTTGATATGCAGTGTGGTGCAGCAGCTATTTTCTCAACCTTCTGTGTCCTTTGACTGTTCTAGTCATTGAAACCTTTGTAATTTTTGGCTTAAGGCTCCCATTGACCATCTTGTCTCCATTCTCCTTGAATTAACTGCTTGAATTAACTGGACTCCTTGAATTAACCACTGCTATACCTCTTTCTTGACTGCATCCCCTTTTATGGGTATCTTTATTAATTTTTTATTTTAATTTTGGATCAAATTCACAATGGCACTTCGCACTCTGTGCTACCAAGTTGTCTTCTCCACTCATTCACCATGTTTTGTCAAAGTTTCTCTTGACTATTCCCTTCGCTCACTGCCAACTTCATGCAACTTTTCCTACATATATTGATGAGAGTTTGTCATACCAGAGACTTTGTTCTGTGCTCTTCACATGCTAGTCAAAATACTTGGTTCTTCAGAGGCACTGAACAGGCATAGCATCTAAAAATAAAATTTAAGTGAGAGCTACAGCATTCAGAACATCTGAAGATCAGGTCTGGCTGCCAACATTGATGACAGTATAAGGGAGTTGGACAGCTGGACAAAATCCTGGGATAAACCCTAGGATAAAGTTTTCATGTTCAAACTTTCTGTGCCCCAAAAGGGAAGAGGGGGAAGCGAAAACTTCTGCAAGAACTTCCAATGTTATCATAGAGAAATCTCAGATTTCTTTCTTTCCAGCACAACTGACACACACGTTTCCTTGTGATATTTCAAAGTAGAAACATTGTAATTGAATTGGAAGCATCAGAAAAGTGATCTGCTTCTATGTTTTTGAATAAGCGAGGCATTTGAAAGCAAAACTCCATTCTGTGTGGTGTTGTGCATTGGACTGTTGTTTCCTTTTCACTGTGCATCAGGCGGCTTTGTTTCTAGTGTTTCTAGAGAGGATGATGATCATGAAGAAAGGTAATAATGGCTCAAGGTGAGAATCATAGAATATCCTGAGTTAGAAGGGACCCACAAGGATCATTGAGTCCAACTCCTGACTCCACACAGGGCAACCTAAAAGTTAAACCATATATCTAACAGCGATGTCCAAATGCTTCTTGAACACTGACAGGCTTGGGGCCATGACAACTTTCCTGGAGAGCTTGTTCCAGTGTTTGACCAGCGTCTCAGTGAAGAACCTTTTCCTAATGTCTAATCTGAACTTCCCCTTATGCAGCTTTAAGCCATTCCCTCATGTCCTATCACTGGGCACCAGAGAGAAGAGATCAGCATCTCCCTCTCCGCTCCCCCTCACAAGGAAGTTGTCGACAGCAATGAGATCATCCCTCGGTCTCTTCTCTAAGCTGAACAAACCTAGTATCCTCAGCCGCTCCTCATAAGTCATGCCCTCTAGTCCTTTCACCATCTTTGGTGCCCTCCTTTGGATGCATTATAATATTTTTATATCCTTCTTATATTGTGGAACCCAAAACTGCACACAGTATTCAAGGTGAGGCCGCACCAATGCTGAGTATAGTGGGACAATCACTTCTTTCGACTGGTTAGCTATACTGTGCTTAATACACCCCAGGATACAGTTGGCCCTTTCGGTCACCAAGGCACATTGTTGACTCATATTGAGCTTGCCATCAACCAAAACCCCCAGATCCCTTTCTGCAGGGCTGCACTCCAGCCTCTTGTTCTCCAATCTATACATACATCCAGGATTACACTGTCCCAGGTGCAGAATCTGGCATTTGTCCTTGTTAAATTTCATATGGTTGGTGATTGCCCAGTGCTCTAATCTATCAAGATCTCTCTGTAAGGCCTCTCTATCCTCAAGGCAATCAACGGCTCCTCCTAATTTAGTATCATTGGCAAACTTACTTAGTCTGCACTCAACTCCTTTGTCCAGGTCATTGATAAAAACATTGAAGAGAACTGCCCCTAAAACTGAGCCCTGGGGAACACCACTAGTGGCTGGCTGCCAGCCAGATGTTACCCCATTTACTCCAACTCTTTGAGCCTGACCCTTCAGCCAATTGTTCACCCATCATATTGCATACATATCTAGCTGTATGCTGGACATTTTGTCCAGAAGGATACTGTGAGAGACAGTATCAAAAGCTTTGCTAAAATAAGTAAAAAAACCCCCACATCCACTGCCTTCCCTTCATCCACTAGGCAGGTAACCTTGTCATAAAAGGATATTAAGTTAGTAAGGCATGACTTTCCCTTCATGAACCCATGTTTGCTCTGACCGATGACTGCATTGTCTTTCAAGTGTTTTTCAATAACTCCCAGAATAATCTTCTCCATAATTTTACCAGGCACTGAAGTGAAACTGACAGGCCTATAATTACCAGTGTCTTCTTTCTTGCCCTTCTTGAAAATTGGAATAGCATTTGTTAGCTTCCAGTCGACTGGGACATTTCCAGATTCCCAGGACCATTGATAAATAACTGAGAGATGTCTCGCAATAACATCATCCAACTCTTTAAGTACCCTGGGATGAATCCCATCAGGCCCCATAGACTTATGTGCATTCAGTTGCAGCAGCAAATCCTGTACAAGTTCAAAGTCAACTGGGAGCTTCACTCCCCGAGTCACAGTCCTCCAACCCAGGGCTCCAGGGGTCCCAGGGCCCATCATCGGTGTTAAAGACAGAGGTGAACAAGGCATTAAACGTCTCTGCTTTGTCTACGTCCCTATTTGTGAGGTGACCAACCTCATCAAGTAATGGACCAATATTTTCTTCGGTCCTCCTTTTGCTTTAGCATACTTAAAAAAGCCTTTTTTTGTTGTCCACCACAGTACTGGCCGGCTTCAACTCTAATTGAGCTTTGGCTGTACGAATTTTCTCCCCACAGTGGTGAACAGCATCTCTGTAGTCCTCCTGTGTAGCCTGACCTTGCTTCCAAAGTTCATACACTTTCTTTTTCTTCCCAAGTTCCAGGAGATCCCTGCTCATCGAAGCTGGCCTTCTGCCCCACTTGCTTGACTTCTGACACATTGGAATTGCCTGCTCCTGCGCTTTTAAAAGATGGCTCTTAAAAAGTGACCAGCATTTATGGACCCCAATACCCTTGAAAGCAGACTCCCAGGGGACCTTACTAACTAGTTCCTTGAGCAGCCTAAAGTCTGCTCTCCCAAAATCCAGGGTAGTAGCTCTGCTAACAGTTTTTCTCATATCACCAAAGATTTTAAACTCAACCACTTCATGATCACTGTGGCCAAGACAGCCACCAATCATCACATCAACCACGAGATCATCTCTATTTACAAACAACGGATCTAGGAGGGCACCTTTTCTAGTCGGCTCTCTTAGTTCCTGTATCAAAAAGTTATCTTCAATGTGCTTCAGGAATTTCCTGGACCTGTTCATTTCTGCTGTGTGATAGTCCCAGTTAACATCTGGGAAGTTGAAGTCACCCATAAGAACAAGGGCATCTGATCTAGAGGTTTCCCTTAATTCCTTATAGAATAATACATTGGTGT
>VYZW01019858.1:1859-52653 GCA_013401315.1 Balaeniceps rex
ACGGCTGTTAATTTATGGGCAGGATCCTGTTGCTCATTACTGGCTTCTCATTGGCAGCAATGCATCTGTAAAAGGCTGATGCCCAGATCTATAAAGATCACAGGTTCCTCAGGGACAGCTTAGGCATGATGTAGAACCTACAGAAATATGGGTTTAACCATTTAGGCACCTATAGCACACCAGGGCTGTCTACATTTTGGCCAGGCCAGATCTTCTGGCACCTGCTTAAAGGCCTGCTGCTGTTCTTGTTCTGGATCAGCACCGTTACGGCAAGCCAACCAGCTTGGCACTTATCTCCAAGCTAAGCTCACATGACATTCACAAACTGGATAGTCTTAGATATAAGTGAGGCCATATACATAGGCCATGTTCAGGCCACAGCACATGGCCAACTTCATTCAAAAAGACTGCCAGAGGACTTGGAAATACTTGTATCTACCTTTCCAATAACATCCTGCTAACCAAAGCACTTCAGAATAGCGGCCTGAGGCGAAGGCACTCCATCGTCCTCTTGATAAAGTAACACCACCGAGCACTCAAAAATTAAAAGATCCATATGAAACCATTAGGTTGTCTAGAAAGAAGGATTACATTTCTAGAGCCTAATGAAGAGGACACGTACCCCAAAGGAAGAATTTTTCACATTCTGGGACTTCTCACACAGGAAGATCTTTCTGCATTTTACATTTCAGAAAATACTTACATCATATTAAGACTAAGAACAGGGGTCACACCACATGCAACTGGAAATGCAAATTACAATGCATTCTTATATTTGGCTTACTGCCTCATCGTCAAAAGCCATTAGTAGTCCCTAACAGAGATAATAAGCAAGCAAATAAAATTTGGTTTTGGTTGCAAGTGTAGGTCTCTCCTTGGCCCTGTTAAGTCTCCTTTGTACCTGTCTAATGATGTAAAATGGTCTTAAAATCAGTGTAAAGTGACTCATTAAAGATTTCTGTAGGAAACAGAATCATACATTTTTATGCGCAAGATTTGTTGAACTACTGGAAAGAAGTAAGTTAATTAGCAGAGCGAAGACATTTGAAAAAATGTGAATTATTTATATTGTAACCCTAATCCCACAGGCAGAGAACTTTCATAATTTACTTCTCAAAAAGTTCTTGTCTTTTTTTCCCTACTCTTCATTTTTTTTAACATGCTCCTGAGATTACAATCCAGAACTCTCTCCTCAGCAAGTTTTCAGCATTTGCAGTGTTCTGAGCTGCACGCACTTCCAGTTATTAACCTTCCCTCTACTCGTGCTGGCCTTGCAGGGAGGTTCTCTGATAATGAGAGAAAGCGTCATTTGAAATTATTCTAAAGCAGGGAACAGCTACACAGTCCAACCTATTATTGTAAGTTAACACTAATGGCAGCTATACCTTTCAAAATGATACAATATTTTTTACTGTTTAAAAAAATGCTCATCGTATGAAACAGCTGCCATGTTTATTTAGATAAGTGCTCCTCCGCTCTTGTAAGTGGAGGCTGATGACAGATGTGCTTTTAAGGCAAAAATATTAACTCTAGAAATGTAAGCATCTGCTTCTTTTCAGCCCAGCCTTACAGATTGACACATCATTTTTCATCCACAAGGAGAGTTTCTTTTTTTCTTACAGAGAATCTAAAAACACAGGTGTAAATTACTGATCCGGAGGCCTGACAGTTTTATTAGCATGTCACTGGTGCTACACATGTTAGGTCTGATTAGACATAGAGAGTGGCTAGTTTCCACGGCCAACTCCTCACAGGACGAGGAAGGCTTGCACTTCCCTGAGAGGAATTTTCCACCTGACTGTTCCATTTCTGTGAATCGGTATTTGCTAAAGTTACAAGATGCCATACAAAAGCGCTGTATGTAGTTCCTGGGGTTACTGGAGAGAAATAGGTAAAAAACCCACAAAGCAAAATTTTCTACTGAATTCAAGGAGTCCAGCCTTCTGGTTCACACAGCTAGCATGCTATAATTCATTTTCATGTATTTAGTACAGTAATTGTTGTTCTTTAATCATGTACACAGTATTGTTAGTAGATACAGCAGATGAAGCCCTATACCTTACTCACCACATACACGCAAGGAACACCTCCTACATCTTTACCCTACATCACAGAGCAGCTCTGCAGTACTTACATTGCCTCCCAGAGAAATGCATGCCAAAAGAAAACATCACTCAAGGATAATTACGTACAATCAAACCATGAACAGACTTATGAACAAACGGCAATTAGAAGGTAGCTGCTAACCATCAACAATTCAAGACAAACCATCTTCCAATTAGTGACCAGTTAGAGCAAATTAGAGCTGTAAGAGTGGATCACACTAGCTAAGAAGTCCGTCTGAGCAAAATTCGCATACACGTCACTAGCCTGTGCCACCTGAGACCCAGTGACTATCCAAAACATTTCCATAGCACTGGCAGACATGGTAAAGGATTTACCACTGGACACCCATACCTTCCTGGCACAACAGCAAGCTGTGCTACTCAACGGCACAAAAATGCCCATGTTGAATAACCAAAAGCTGTCCTACCCCGAATGGTAGCTGTTCTCCACAGCCGGCTATCTTTGCTTCAGACTATGCTCAGGTTATTATCCTAGACATTTTAGTGACAGTAAGACCTCTCCAGCACAGCTGTGCAGAAAGGTGCTGACAGATCTCCTTATTTCAACATTTTGAGCTGGCCAGAGATGAGACATCGCTCCTGACTTGCCTGCAGGCCACACTGACCTCTTAGCTGGTGCTGTACCTAGGTAATACATCCCAGAAAAGGCAGACCATGAGCTGAGAACTGGAAACTGCCCACATCCATTATAGGTGCTTGTACGAAGCGCTATCGCTAAATGACTTAACGAAATTTTCCCAGTTTTCCTTGGAGTGGGGCAGTGCAGATCTCCTGTAAAAGTAAGTAATGTATTTACACAGGTACAAATGACGTGCTGCGGGCTTTAAGCATAAACAAAAAAGCCAAAAGACCAACTTCTTGCCTCAGCAGCTTTATGATCTAAATAGGTAACACAAAGCCAGGGAACAAGTGGGAAGCAGCTTAACAAAACTGCAACTGTGACTGACCTGTAAGCTTTGTGATTTCTTTGTTTGTTTACATGCTTTCTGAAATTTTTCCTGCCTTTGCTCCTTGGCAAAAACATATTTTTTACAGGTGGGGCTAAAAATAGCAATGGATGATAGAGACAGAGCACCAAAGAAGGTAAGTGTTGCCAAGTGAGGCTGCATGAGGTCTCTGCAATTCTGTGTCCAAGTTAAATTGATATTAGAATAGCCATTGCTAAGGGCTTTCTATTTTTCTCTTTTCTGTGGGTGACAAGCACTTCTGTTATTGGCTATGCTTAATGTTCCTGAACTCTTAATTTTTAGGATCGATCAAGCATTTAATTTAAAAAAAAGTTATTTTGACTGATCTTAAGATGGTATTTTTTTCAATAACACCAGGGGAGTCTGACTGGCAACTCCAATTTTTTTATAGTTCAAAGACTCTACGGGGACTTTATTTTCGAAATAATGTCATTATTTCTTTAGGAGAAAATGTTTTTTCTCTCATGCATTTTCAGATTGCAGAAAAAGATAGGTTTGAATTTTTTGCAAGTGTAAGCATAATTCTGCCAAATCCTGTACACTTTTAAGTCCTGGTTAGGATTTGCAAAACATCGTATTTTGAGAACATTAGATAAAAAGGTTCTTTTCGACCTTGAGACTTCCTTTTCTTCCAACACCTCTGTAAAAATCATGCAATAAAGTTGTCCAGATAGTAATCTGCAAGTGCAAACTGTCTTCCTCAGCACTAATTAGGACTTAATTAGGACTTAGGGAAAACCAAACGAAATCTACTTAGAAATCTACTTTGCCTTTCAAGGGAGGAAAGTTTAGCAGACATTTTCAGTGGTTGAGGATGGCCACCAAATTCCATGTGCCAGGCGTTCTCCAGGTGGGATTAGCAAAAGAGGTGTCCTTGGAGAGGCAGCATAGGGCTCTTGTTTTGGCACAGGCATGGCATGGTTTCTTCCTCAGACATAAATGAAATAGAAGAAGCAAAATAAGGATGAAGAGAAATTCCTACTGGGACCATCCCTCAAAATGCTGCCTACTCTTCCCATGACATTTAAGAAAGTGCAGGTATGAGAAGCAAGAGGATTGTCTTTTAAGTGAAGACACAGAAGAAAATGCATCACACTCTAGATAACAACACTACAATTTGTGTATGTGTAAGACCTCCCCCCTCAACTCACTTCTGTTTTAAACGATCTGGAATAACCAAAATAAATGTAAAGAAAAAGGGATTATTTTGCAATTTCATCCTCCTCCCAAATGTGAAACACTTGCTTAGGAAGGGTTCCTCTTCAAAGCTAAATGAAATCTTCTCTGTATTACCCCTTCCATCCATAGCCCTCTCAAACTTTCTTAATTAATTTTACTGCTGGTTTCAAAGAGTTCTCCAAGTTGGCTCAAATCCCTTTAGATCGCATATCAGCGTTAGCAACAGAAGATATATTACTACTCTCTCTTTTTCTTTTTCTCCTCCTCTTTCTAAGAGGAAGCAAGGAAGGATGATCAGTCACATTATCACTCTACAGTATGAGGCAACTACTGTATCTGAGACAAACTCTGGACTCCTCATGTGTAGTTTTTATACACACAACTAACTTGATAGATGCTATATTTGGGTTTTCTTTTTTCCTGTAGTATTTTTTTTTTCCGGCAAATCCTAAAGGAATCAGTCTATTCCGTAATAATCTCATTAAGTCAAGACAGGTCTAAATTATGTTTCTTTTTTCTTCCTTCTTTCCAGCTTTACTGCAAAGCTCAAAAAAATTTAACTCAGATTTTCAAAAGCACCAGAACTCTTACATAGATACAATGGACTCTGTGTAAGGAAGACCGTGGACAGGATATTTCCTAATGCAAGGATTTCTCAAGAAAGGTCCAGGAGCTTTCCAGAGTAGTCAGGTAATGTTTTATGGCCAAACTCACACACAGCATAAGGTAGTGCCACTGAAGTAAAGGCAATTTGAACGCAGTGAAATAGCAGCTCCTTATACCAAAGCTGAATTTGACAGAAGTTATTTTACTGGATTCTTTTTTTCTGAAGTAATTATTCACTCTTTGTTCCTAAAAGAGTGAAAGAGAGGGAGGGAGAAAAAAACCTGTAGAGATGTCAGACACTCATAAAGAGGGATTCTTCTATTTTGGTGTAAATTCTTTTCAGATTGCACCATGCATTTGTCCCATTTGCAAATTCATTAAAAGAGAGAGAGAAAAAGCACTTTTTTTGCCCCAGAGTGAAATTTTTTAATTACAAACAGAGTTTCAGAGTGGTATTAGAGTGACATATAATGAAACAGAAATCCAATATTTGTGGCTACTTTTAAATGCAGCAAAACAAGGAAAAAATTTTGCCTGCAGTATATGTTGAAGAGAACTACCAAAGCCCTTCTCCATCAAAAATCAGAAAAACCAAGAGCACCATAAAATCAACAGTTAACATATTTTTTAAAGCAACATTTAGCTTGTGAAATTTCAAAGGAGAAACAGCAGTTCCTCCCTTTTCTTGCTCCCACCAGTAATGCTGAAAAAGAAATCTGCAACTTCCACTTCTCCATGTTTCTAACCCACCAAGACTGTTTAAAAAATAATTCTTTTATATGAAGCATTTCATCAGATGGAAGTGAAATAAACGGAATGGAAAGGATGGAAAACCCTGAGTAAACTCTTCTCTAAATAATGTTTATTTGGGCTTGAAATTTAAAAATGAAAAGAGTTGAATTGAGACACGCTGTCGGGAATCTGTTGTGGAACAGCCTGTGTGGCACTTCCTTGTTAGGAATCTCCGGCACTGGCAAAAATTCCTCTCTGATTCATCCTTGCTGCTTTTCTCTTAGTTAAAAAGAGAATTTCTAATGAACCCTTTCATTTCTCTGATCCCTCTTGGAAATCCAAAGGCCATAAAGCCCCCTCACCACTGCAAACCTGGAAGGAGAAATTTTGCGTCCTGTACACAGTCCTGAGAGATTCATCAAGGTGACACGATTTTGACACCAACTACAATGCCGTGATTCTCTCCTTTTCCCCCTCTCAGTATCTGAGCCTTTTCTCTCCTCCCCATCTTTGGGGACTTGTGTTTTTCACAGAAAATTTTTTTTTCTGTAAATTGCCATTTTTATCTCATGTCACAGATCCAATCCCCTTGCTTGGCTTGTCTTCCCTGCCACACAGTTGCACTACAGACCCAATGAGCCTATTCATCCAGCAGTGAGCCCGAGCAACCTGCGGCAGCAGTGTGTCTTGCAGCAGTATCACTGTGGGGCTCTCACCGGTAGGTTCCCGGGGAGCTTTCCTCAGCAAAAGGACCACTGGGAACTGAGCCACACACGGCTCCACAAGCCAGCCCCAGCCGAGTCCTCCCACCATGATGCCACAACAGACCTCTGTTATCTTTCACTCAGCTGCCTGTTCCCCAGGAGCCTAATTGGGCAAGATGGCTACACAGCTTCACAGAGGCAGCTGAAATCTGTAGGTTTCATTAGAAAAACGCTTTTTCCCTGTACACAGGAGATTTCTTCTGGGAACGTCCAAATGCCTACGGTGATGAACCAGAATCTGGTAACCTTCTGCCCAATCTTTTCCAGGAGACAGCTACCCACTCTGCTCGAAGGGAGGCTGAGTGCAGGCAAGTTTGGATCACACGTCACTCAGGTGGAGAATTCACAATATCAAACACTGCAAGCAAAACTAGCCCCTCCAAGGTCCCATCACTACAACAGGGTCCTCCACACTCAGCACTGGGCCAGCTTAGGGTTTCCAAGCCAGGTTTGCTTTGAGTGCTGGAAGTAATGAACAAACAAGAACTGAATTTTAATCTTACAGAGGGGCCTAAGAAACAGGGAATACATTAGAGAAGCTATGAGTGAGATTCGTTACTTGAACAAGGCCTCCAGCAATTCAAAAACCTAAGGACCATAAAGATGGTTTAAAACATCTAAAGATGGTTTAAAACATTTAAAACATTTACCTCATTCCTGACCAACACAAGGGAAGGGATAAGTGTGAATAAGAGCAGCAGTTGTGGCTCTAAGACCACCAGCTGGTGGTTGCCTTCTAGATCTAAGCATTGCCAACTGGAGGCTATCCCATACTCAGAGGTTTGCCAAGGAGAAGGGTTGCATGAGCTTTAGGCAAAGGCGGTTAGGTTATCTTAAGCCACCTATATCAGCTGCTTGAGCTTATGCAGCTGACTTTGCCTGAAGCCCATTTAGCAAGTGCTTCCTGGCTCCCTTCCACTGGCGGAGCTCAGGACACAGGAACGTATGCAAGATGGGAATATCGAACATCTGGGGATAGTAACATCTTAACCAGAACAGCTGCCGGCAAAGTGAACATCTGTCTGTTGCCCAGGTCTCCTTTCGCAAAGGAAAATGCTCTCTCCCACAGGCTCATCTGCAGACAATACAAGTATCTGCTCTCTCACTAAGTACCTTGTCCGCAGTTAAGTTTGCTTACAGTGTAAATTAGCCCATGCAATGGTCTGTGTTACCACAGCTAGGTTGCTTTGGATATCAAAGCTAACTTGAGTATACTGCAGCGTCAAGCACACCTAACTTTTTTCTTGCAACTTTTAGTGTAAATGAGCCACAGTAAAACTGAGAGGAAACAGCACCGAGGAGAATATTCTCTATGACTTTTTAGCATGACCAGTACTACATATATGTTGGATAATAACGATGCAATTCCCTCAGACTACCTTCTTTCCTAAAGAACATGACACACGGTTCAGTTCTTAATGTTTAAACTTTTTTCCACTCAGTAATTAAATAAGTTGTCAAGCAGCTCTCTCATACACAGGCAAAGCCATTGTTTATGAACTGTCTGGGGCCCACTCTGAAGCACTGTTAAGGATTTGGCAAGCCTCTCAGACCCAGCTAACAGTGTCATGTACACCCCATCTGCACTGACCCATGCATCATGCAGAAGGAAATGCTACCACAGTCGAAAGACGTTTGTTAAGACACGGAGAATTCCAGATTTAGGAAATTCAGAGCCCCAGAGCAGATCTTAAGTCTCATGCCAATCCTGCCCGAGAACGCAAACGGTGTTACAGCGCTGCTACAGCGAGAGCAGTGTCAGGCGGGAGGGAAACACTTACCACCCAGCATTTATCAGGAATCTTTCTGGTCTGGAAATATCCTGTTCTCATGCCTCCCAGGCACTGCTGGCTTCACCCAGCATGAAATCACCACTCACACTGCCTGTCTCTCACAGTAGTTTATTTCACTCCAAGGTGCAATCAATTCTTATTTTACTCCAACTCACACATTCCTACTGGTGATGTCTTTAGGCTTTCCTATTCTCATGACATCAACGAGAGACTGTCTTGCTTTTACTAGCCAACAAAGTTTTCAAAGAACTGTGTCTGGAGAGGGAATTCCTGCCTGAGAACACAAGAAGCCACTTCTCTCTCTGGCTGCTTCACTACTACTTCTATCAAATCCTGTTCAGCTTCCCAAGCAAATGCACTTCTGCCTGTTTGCCTCCTGCCTGTTCTGCCTCCCCTCCAGCTCAGTATGGCATAGCTCAGGGCATCTCTAATTCTCTTTCCACTATTGCAAATTACACAGAAATGATGCGCTTTCTACCAGCAGAGAAAGATAAGCACATTTGTGCTCTGTTTTTTGACATGCTTGGCTAAATACTTCTCTGCTATTCTCCTCGTGGTCTGTATCGCAGGAGGAGCAGCAGGGAAAAAAGTAACCATTCTTTTACCAAATTCCTCGGTATAATGATTCGTTCTTCTAATAAATTTCCTGTGTTTTGAGAATTTTCCGTGTTTTAGGGGAAGGTAAATAAATCTTGCAACTCACATGAGCGTTCTATTTTTGACAGTTCTCAAGGATATCAGATTAATGGACAACATTCAGTATCACGAAAATACCATGCAAGAAAAGGGAAAAGCCACGCTTCCTGGGAAAATGTGTAGAGATTAAGTGTTCCAGCATGAAATGTATTTCGCTGCTTTCCTGCTGGCTCTTTGCCTGCCTTCATGTGGGGAGAAAGGATAAGGTGTGAAGCCAGATCAAGCTTCCTCTTCTGTCTCCAACAGGACAAGCCACAACCAAGGAAAGAGCACTGCGAATAAGCCCTGCATACAGATGCTTTTCAAGAAAGCAGGACGGGCAGTCCCAGTGGAAGGTGAGCTCATACTTAAGCTTGGTTGGCTACATGCCCATTTTCTCCAGAGAAGGTGTTACCAGTCCAGGGATATAGCTGTAGTTGAAGTCATATGGACCTTTCCCTACTTCCTAAAATTCTTCTTCATTAGGGCTATCACTAAAGTAACACAAACACATTTATCTCATTTTTAACAGCTTCAAGTAATACGTTCCACCGTCCACAGTTAAACTCAAGAAAATTCAGATGTAATTTTTGATCCTGTTTCTCTTGCGACCGGCGTATCTGCTAGGACATTTCCTTCAACATGAGACAATGCTCTGCTCACAGGATGCAAACTCACAGAACTTGTTGTGTTCATCCAGTTTTCATTTGTTGCTATTTAATGCTAGCCCAACATCTGTATGTCACATTCTTGCCTTAAAACCGTAAGTGCTTTTCAAAGCCTGCCATATGCCAGAGTTTTCTCAGTTATTGCTAGTCACTGGAAGACATTTCTTCCTCTCCCAGTTTTTGGAACATCATCCCTATAAGTGACCCAAGAAGATGCTGTGGAGGCAAACACTGCCATGCTCTGGCTACCCTTGCAGTAGCTCATTGGAGAGCTAGCACTTACTGAGAGCATCCCGTTATCCCAGTTAAAGGATCCCCCACTGTACAGTAAACATGTGCCACATCACTTGGCACCAGCCTTGTCAGCAAGAGGAAACAAAGGTTAAAGGAGCGTGTTTACTTAAAAGCACAGACTAGCAGTAGTGGAGTAAAGATATAAAAAAATAACCCAAATGCATGATTAAGCATTTAGTAAATAACAACAGATCCCCCTCCAGCTGCCCCAACATCTCAGGCACCTTCCACTTCTCCCAATTTAAGCCAGTACTCTTCTGCATCCTGAAGACAGACTCTGCAGCTTCTGCTGCCTGAGATGGCACTGGCCTCCACCCCTCCGCCTGCCACTGTGCCCTCTCAGAGGAGCAGGAAGGCCTGGAGCAAAACCCATGACACATCTTCTAACCACATCCAAAGCTAAAACTCCTTGGTCCCTCTGACTTCTTGTAACTGTGTGATGGGGATCTACGTAACGCTGCAGGGATTAAGTCAATCTGTCCTCCCCAAGGTTTTATAATTGATATTTCTACTATAATTTTTATTTAGCACAGTCCTGGCCTCAGCATCTCTTACAGTCTTCTGAAAAAATAGTGTAAAACTTTATACATTGTATTAGGAGGAATATTACATTAACATCTCCTTATAGCCACTGCTGGAGACAAGCCACTTGCCCAGATGAACCTTTCTTCTGCCTCAGTCTGTGGATCCTTATATCTGAACAAGCAGAGGATTCAGATATACAAAGCACTTGAACAGGTTAGTGCAACAACATGCACAGTGGAAAGGCGTCCATAAGAGCCTTCATGAACACAAAGACACTGGTTAAGTAGCCCAAGATATTTCTTTTTAAATAGTCAGTTGTGAGTGAATCAGTGATGACTCAAAGAAAACAACCCTCTTGTCTCCCTACAAGAAGTCAAGCACATGGCAGCCAGGGTTGCCCCAACAGAGACGCAGGCGGGTAGATTCTTCCCAGGATTAGCAAGTCATTCTCTGCTAGAGGGAAAAGGAGAAAGGAAAGGGAAAAAGGAATAAAATGCCTATATTTTATTCTACATGTCTACTACACCATCCCCAAGCCCTTCCCTTCAGAGATAAGGGAAATAAAATGTGAATGGGAATTATTAGAGCATAAATTGCTTCTCCTTCTAAATTGTAATAGCAGTTCACACAGGCCCTCCTAATTATTTACTTCATTATTTACTCCTGCTAGCCAGCCTGAAAGAACAAGGGGAGTAGATGCCTGCAGGCCCTGCTGCCCCTTAGGTCTAAAAGAGGAAGGCTCATCACCTGAGAACCTATTTTCTGTTTACCGGGCTGGTTACAAATGTCTCCAGTCCCTTACTTCCTTCCCAGCCTTGCAAAAGGGTAAGTGCTAGCAAGTTTAAAGTTGCAGCTTAAAATTGTCCCCTACATGCTGACTTCAGTGGCAATACAAACACTGACTAACTAACCCACACAGGACCGTGGCTACTGACCAGCCACCACCTCCTAAGCAAAGCACCCTACTCGGTAACCCACTCGTCCTATGCGTGGGCATGCCTTACACATCAAATTAGCTGAAGAGAAGGTAAGTCGAGTGTGGATAACCCTGCAGCAAAGCCACTGCATCCTGTTAACTGCTGCAAGGAGGCAGAGAGGCTGTGTTGAGTGGTGCTAGCTGCAACAGCCGCTTGGGAGTCTGCTGTGTGTGCAAAGACATTTCAGAGCTCTTTACACATTGTGAGCTAATGACTGGTGATTTCATTTATCTTCGTTCTGATAATAAATAACAACTTGAACTTAGCACTTGCAGCTGACTGGACTCCAACTCCCTTTTTCAACTTCCCAGCGGAGCACAACTGTTTAAATTTCCTTCCTTTGTATTGTCCTATCATTTTAATTAGGCTGAAACACAAAAGCCATATATTAATGCCTGTCATTCCAGTATTGCAAATTTTTATCAATCTATATATGCAAAAGTTTATTTAAAAAACTGCACTGTCACCAGAAATCAAATCCAACAGTCCTACCCTGCTGACCCAGGTTTCATTACCAGAGAAATGATTATGGGGAGAGGCAAAAGCAGAGAACAGGAGCACTATTAAAAGGCGTCTCTCAAACACCTACGTGGTAACACCACCAGCGAGGAAGTCAGCTCTAACACAAAAAAAATCAAGTACTTTCAGGTTCTAGGAAATTATGTTTAAATTGGGTTTTTACTGTATGCAGAAATGGAGCTGATGGAATCTCCGAATATGGTTCTCATTAAACGCCTGTTATTGTCTGTTTAGTTTTTGGCCATTTCTCTGCTTAGGAGTTTCTGAACTCGGGGACAGCCTGTCAGGCCACTTGTAGCACTTCATGGCACCTTTCTGCTGGTACAGTTATCTCCACTTGGGGTAACTTCTCCTTTTGTATCACTCCGAACTAAATTTCACTTTCTGCAGCCCCATGTGCCACCAGAAACAGGCGAGCAAACACCCTTCGGCCAAGCCCGGTGGCGGGTGAGGCTAAACCTCTGCACTCCCCACACACCCCTGCAAGCGGCTCCACCAGGGCCAGGGGATAATTTGGCTGCTGTCTCCCCTGTCACTTGCCTGCCTGCTTTTTGGCGATGGATCTTGTGTGTGCCTTGGGGCGACATGTCTCCTCATTAAGGCCTGACTAGAGCTGAGCCCACCGAGGCGCTGCTGAGGTAAATCCCGATGTCAAGAAGGTCAGCCATTTTAACGATTCATTCTTCACTGAAGAAGTTTTAGCTCTCTGACTGCCTTCTCACTTTATGGCTCCAGGTCTTTTTAAAAAAAAAAAAATCCGCGATTACAACTTATTTCCATATTGTTTTTAAGGTGACCACTTTAAAACGCGCCGTGACGCCGGACGCCTGCCCCCACACGCCCCCGCCGCCGCCCTCAGGCNCAAGGACATCGAGACACGCACAGATCTAAGTGTGCACCCACGCACACAAGAACATTAGTGCTCACGCACGCAAATACATGCGCTCACAGAAACACGCTCATGCATGTGCACACGCCAGCACGCACACAAAACGCAAATACGTGCATACGTGCACATATGCACATAGAGGTATGCACGCACACTCAACTTTTTCCAGTTCACTAGGGATGTTCCAGCTTAAAAAAAACCTGTCCACCCCCCCATCATATTACTTTTTTGCAATAAGGCAAAACAATCCATTTAGACTAAATTTTCCATTCGGCCTCCAAGCCATTACATAAGACAGTTGCTATAAAGTTTGCCAGTGTTTGCTCTTGAATATCAAAACAGTAAGTTACAAATGCAGGACTCAATCTATCCCTGAGTTAACACTGCTGAAATGAACCTAATTAAACCAGGAAATCATGGGTCATGTGGGATTACATGAAAAACAACTTTGTTTTGCAAAATTTAGAGATAGCACATAGCAATCTCCAAAGACAGCAGTCTGCTGTTTTGACAGCGCTCTAGCAATAGGTGATAAAATTATGCAGTGGACATAATTAGTTTCCCATTTTTATACCACCCAACCCAGCTCCCGGATTCCATTTTTACGAACAAAGTTATCTCAATTTTATCATAGAAAACCACATTCATTTGAATATTTGTAACCTTTTAAGTTCAGCATTGTTTAATTCAGATAAAAGGAGGAGACATCGAGTCTAAATGAAATCAGGTTTAAAAGGGCTAGAACAAACCTCTTCCCTAGGGCCAGGGTTTCAAAGCCAATGCTGTTGAGACTTTCTCACTTGCGTATGAGGTGGTGGTATTCAGCACTGTCTTATCTGAGGTCATTTAGATTTTGGAACCGAAAGCCAAAACTAAGAACACAATCATAAGCTACGGTGTTTGAAAATTTCCATCCTGTTTCTTTTCATTGCTCTTCCTTCTGCACTGAAATGTTGAAACCCTGAGTCCTCAAAAAAAAAAAAAAATCATTTCTGTCAACAGACTGGAGAGAAACATCTTGATAATATTTCATAAGGCTGACACATCCTTATTCTGGTGTTCTGGCTGTTGCAAACAAATTGTCACACTCCTACACATTATCAAAGTATTGAATCTGATTTATTAAACTGGTAATTTTGCAAGCTATTATGGAAGACTAAATTTTATCCAAATTACTGTTCAGCATTGGGGAAATGGGGAAGCAGAGTTTAATACATTCAATATCATACACTACCCAGAGACTGTCTGCTTAAATAATTTTTAAATAATAATATTAAATTGTTATTTATTCTGTAGTTGAACCACAAATATGCTTGTTGGCATTCTAGATATGAATATTCCAGGCTATTCTGACTGGGCATGAGTGGTATGCTACATTTTATTTTAGTTTTCCTTCCATGGGCAAGTGTCATCCCTAGGAGGAAGTCTTCCATCTGATAAAAGTTGATATGAATTTCAAATGAGAATTAAGAAATTATTTTTGTGATACTGGCTTAAAGCTCCTACTCCCAGTGTGACTGGTTTACTTTGCTTGCAAGAGCACAAATACTGTATGAATCCTGTACACCTGAAATTATGAATTCTTTTTTTTGCCTTTGCTTTCATCTGCCCACCTCCACGACACATCTTATGCATGCTTCCCCACTTTAATAAACATAAGTATTTAGAAAAAGATAGACTTCAGAATGAAGGAGAGATGAAGGAATTTGTGGGGAGCTGCGAATTGCAGATTTTTATCTCTGTACCATCCGGATACCCCTGGGTTTTCGTGGGCAAGCTGGCACCTTCCCTTGCTGTAGCAGCTCCAGGGTCCCAGTGAGTTTGAGCCCTGCTTGCTCCCCTTGGAGCACTGTGTACTTTACATGTTGTTTTGTAACCACTACATCATGAAAGAAAAAATTATTCCCTAAGCATGACTTGGCTCCCCTCTGCTAAACCTTGTCATGTCCTGAGAAGGGAACATCCTCTCTGTTTGAAACCCATTGCCCTACACAAACAATCAGACAGGAACCAAAAATTTATCATAATCAGAGTATTCCAGGCTACTCACTAAAGTCTGAAAAGCAGTATCAGGGAACAAGCAAGCAAAATCCAAGTCTACTTTGGGAACATTGCCACCTTCTCTTTCCGTAAGTTTGAAGAAAGTCTGAGATAAAGGATTTCCCAGAGACTGACAGCAATGAGAGGCAGCCGGAAAAGATATAACAGACACTCATTATGAAAACTGCAAAATTACTTTTGGTCATTAGATGTATTAATAGTATCCTTATTAGCCTCCTATCTGACCCAGAGAAATACTGCAAAAACAGTCTCAGGGGAACAACAGCAAACGTGCTACACAGGTTGACGATATTTCTGTTGCTGTACAAGCATGTTTCTTCTCCCTCCATCCCCCTCGGCCCTCAAATTAGCCTGTAACTTACTCCTCATTTTATATAATCGCTTGCTGTTACCTCTGCTGCACTGAATACTCAGGAAGCAAGAACGTGTCCTCCAAACACCATAAACGCTAAAGCTTCAAGCAATGCCCATTTGAACACGACATAAAACACCACAGCCCATACTTCAGGAGGCAGAGCTATTACTGCTGACCACGAGGAATGTAACAACACCACGGGGAAAGAAAATGCCTCCCTGGCTTGGTTTCCACCAGGTGTCAACTTTTATGGGTCGTATTCCCACTAACTACTTCATGAAATGCTCACTCTGTTAGAATCAGGTCCACAGTCAAAAAGACAAAGTCATAGTTGCAGATGCTGTGCAAGTACTAGTGATAAGAGATTTTACATGTGCATGTCAATTACAAAGAGGAGTGGACAGTAGAATATATACTAAACATAGGATTTTCCCTCCCTGCATGGTCCCAGGCATGTACATACCCATACTTGCCTAAGTGCAGCACTAAAAAACCTAGATGGGGGAGGAATGGTAATTGCAGGAACCTTGGGGAATTAAAAAGACTGACCTCAAAAGACAGAGAGCAGGGCAGTTCAGCTGGCTGCTGAAAGAATAAATAGTGCATCAGCAACTGAGTTTGCTAGGAAGAATCGCTGTTCAGCTGCATCCAGGAGAAGGAAAGTTATGCTGCAACTAGGAGCGGGGGCAGAGAACAGACTGAGAACTGAAAAGCACAAAATCCTTAGACTTCTTGGAATTAATTATTTTCACATACATTGTCTTATTTTCAACTTTTTGTTTAGCATATTGAATATTTGAGTGCAAGGCAGAGGATGGTAAAAGGAACAAGACTCTCCTCATTGTTATGCTCTGAGGCCAGCTCTGTTTTTTCCTGTGAAGAAAGATACTATTGGCAAGGGCACATTAGCTTCTGTCCTACTCTCAGAAAATTGCTGGTGCTCTGTTCTGGAGAAAGAAAAGCAAAAAGGGAAAAGAAACCACACAAAGCGTGCAAGCTACTCAAATCCTTTTGGGCTCAGACGCCTCAAACATCAGATCTGAGCCTGCTGGAAATCTGGACTTTGCACTTTCAATTGCATTGGCTCTGACACCCAAGTAGGGCCGATAAAGAAATTTCCATTTCAATGATTTTAGCACAAAATATTGAGTAATGCTGCTAAACTCCAGTTTAAAAAAAAAACAAAACCAACAACAACAAAAAAACAACCAGCCCCCCCTCCATCTGCTTTCTGTAGAAAATCTCAATGTTTCATTACAAAGCTTCTGGCAGAGACCTGAAACCTTCTTGGGTTTTCAATGAAGCTTGAGATTGTCAAGTTTAATGGTGTTCTAGTCATGTTTGGGACAGAAGTTTAGGTACCGTGGGAGCGGGACTTCCTGGAAGAAAGTTAAGACATCCAGGCAATTTCTATCACTAAAGTTAGAAAGCATTTTTAAGGACTCACTTTCCATATTTAAGCACCTAGGGTGGAAGCCAGGGGCTTACATCCCACTGCTGAGTCTAACCCCAAGTTGCCTGCAAGGATTTCTGCACCTTTCCTTCAGATTGATGTACCCACAGCAGAGTGCCAAAGATGTTATGATAGTTTGGCTCCTAGTCAAATTTTATTTCTGACAGGTTAAAGGCAGAATAAGTAAATCACTGTCATGTCTCAAAGAACTTTTTTTTCTTTTCTGTTTTCCATGTCTATTTTGACAGCCAATGAATTATTCTGCCTATCCTGCTCTCAGCCTAAGAGGATGAGTTGTATGAAAAAGTTACAGCCTGTCACAATCTTGAAAATAATTTGCTGGGTATCATTTTCCTCCCCTTGACTATCCAATGTGTTTGTGTCTCATCATTAAATAAGGCAACAAAAGTAATAAATATGTTCATTAACATTTAAAAAGTTGATGAAATCCAAGGAGTCTTTCTATATGACTGGTTTGTTGTAAGAAATGTTAGTTTATCACATATCCCAGCTGGAGAATAGTTTATCAGGCAGGGTTGGAAACTTGCTCCCTTATCAACACAAAATGCTTCCAGGGCAGAAAACAAAAGCAATGTTGTAGGAGGCAGTGGAAAGAGCAAAGGAGAATTTAGGCAGACTGATAGCAAGTCAAGATGGAATTTGGCAATCACACTAGATCTCAACAGCAATTCAAACTTGAATGATCCCAAGTTTCACTTTACATCTTCTACAAAAGATGTTAAATATGAACATAGTCAATGGCTACAGCACAATTAAGTAAAAAAATATGATACTAAAGTGATGCAGAGGTCAGACTTGAGAGAGGGGAAAAAACTAAAACCTGAAGCCCCACATGTAACAATGTATGCCTCTAATCTTTAATTATTTTTCTTTTTTTTGCTTTTGAAAATTGGACAAAGTAGGTGTTACGCAGTTAATTAAGCCCTCTTGTGTAAATTCATTTAGCAGTATTGTGCACACTAAGACATCTTGTCTCAGGACACAGAGGGCTGTGTGCAAGTTTAAAATCATTAACTATTGTTATCCGATAACAACCCCCAAACCTGTGACATCCAAGTTTATTTAAACTGAAAGGGTGACAAACATGAAAGCCAAGCACTCCTACTCTTCTCAGCCTTTCCTTCATTGTAACACCAGCCAGAAGGGCCTTGGACTCTTCATAAAATGTTTGGCAAACAAAGGCCCTGTTAATTGACAAGCTATTGCTTTTACTGCTTCCTACCACAACTTGTGGGAATCTTTTAGACCCAAATCAATTCTGCACACAAGTGTTCCCACGAGATGCCACACGCATTCCCATTTGAAGGCACTTACAAGAAGTGCTACAGCCATCTCACATAAAACCTTTGTCTTCTCTGGGCACTTCTGAAACCACGTGCAGCCCTTTCATCCCCTGCTGGCCAGCAGGTTCTTTTTTTGCTTGTTTGTTTGCTTACTTTAACCAGGTTCTTTGTTTTCTGCCATCTTACTGCTTTGTTACTACTCCAAGATAGTTCCTTGCCTTTGCAAGGAGTGAATTATAGCAGAGATGTTTGCAGTCTTCATTGCAGCCCAATGCCAATAAAAAATAGTCCCCTCATCAGAGGCTGCCTGTTAACAGCTCTCCTTTATTGTTAAAGCTCTGTGGACTTAATTCTTCTTTGTCAATAAGAACAATCAATCTCAGCTTCTTAATTAGGAAAAGTTTAAAGAGACAGGGGACAGATACCTGACAGCATAAGCTCTGTTCCTTTGCTCTCAGGAACTACAGGAACTAACGCTCAGGGTATAAGCCTTTATTATCACCATTTAAAAGTGGTCAGCCTGCATTATTTTTTTCTTTATACGCTTTGGGAGTGCAAAATCGATCCTGTTCTGTGCATTCACTTCCTTTAAATGGTAAGAAGTCCTGGACACTTTTTCTCTGTACTGCAAGAGTTTGTTCATGCAATGCACAGTTGCGGGGAGGGGGAGGAGGTTAATCAGCATTTACTTAGGCCCTTCAGGTACCCAGGAAGTTTTAAGTCTTTCATGGCTTCTAGGATCAGTTAATTCATTAATTATTGCAATACCATCTTGGATCATGAAACCGGAAAGACAGTCTCTGTCTAAACAAGAGCCTTATAAAGGCAGAGCTCCTTCCTCCAGTGCCTCACCATTTCAACCCTTCTTTTCCAGCAGGAAAAATTCCCCACAGAAATCTGCCAAATCACCCTTTTATCTTTCTTCACATTCTTCTTCCACACTCTCTTCTCTCAGGACAGGAATACATGTCCTTATGATATAAAGCACAATGGGCACTCATCTTTGGTGGCTGTAGGTGGCATCTCAGAAATAACAACAACTGGGTAGTGCTACCTGTGTAGAAGGGAGGAGAATAGCTGGAGGCAACCCCTCTGACTGCACAGCCAAAGGAGCATGGACCATGCTGAAGCATGGAAGGTAAATTTGAACTGAATCCTGGAGGGCAGAAGGGGAGAGCAAAGGGCTCTGAGGAATGAAGGGATATGAGAAAGATGATGCATGTTCTGGGCTTATGATCCTTAAAGAGTCACCTAGATCTTCAGAAAGCTGCTCAATACCTCTGCTCCCCTAGAAATGTGCCCAAACTGGACACAGTCTCTTGCTGCACAGAAAGACTCCTTCAATCCTCACCAAAATTAAAAGTATGATGAAGGGTTTCTGCAGCCTGAGCTAGGAACACGCTTGGACTGGGTGAGCTAGGAAGCTCTGCAGGTAGGAGAGATGTAGGATGAAATTCAAATATCCACAGAGGGAGGAAATGAGACCTTGCCACAGAAAGATGCTTTCTAAAGTCTGAGATTTGAGGTGGTTATGAATACGAATCATTTACACTGAATAATTACACTGAATTACGCTCACTTGCATTGCTATTCCAGAGTTTACTTGTATTTCAGAAAAAACGTTATTAATTTTATTTTTAACTTTATTCCATGACTTTTATTAAAATTATTTTAAACTTCTTCTCAGACACATTTTTTGAGAAAATTTTTGCCTTTTTTGAGAAAAATCAAAAGAAAGATTAAAAACGGCTATACATGTCAACGAGAGAGAAGTAAAAACCTCACATTGTTTTCTAACCAATTTTTTTTTTTTAAATGTCCAAACTATTTTTTTTAACTTTGATATTTCCAAAATTGAAGGAATTTAATATTTCAGACATGGCACATATAGTGTACAATCCCCATGGAAGTGGATATACTTTTTGAAGTCTGAAGAAAATCAGATAAAGAATAAACAACAAGACACTGTGTCTCTATGCTGCATTATTTTTCTTGCTGAAGTTCAGCACATACCAAATCCTTGTTCTTCCACACCTACCTGCACAGCCATACTTCTTCACCTACCTAGAAGATTGTGTTTTTATTAGGCTAGTCAGAAAACCAAACTTTCTAGCCTTGCAAAAAAATCTGCAGACAAACTTATGGGAGGTTCTCGGAGAGACATGGTGAGCACCCCTCCGTATCCCATTTCTGAACACTTATTGCTCTCCATTTGCATCCGTCTGTAAGCCAACCACTTCTACTTATATCACTACCTTTGAGAAAATGAACGCTCTTCCTACCAAAAGATCAACTCTTTGCTTTTCCACCCCTGACTACAACACTTTGTCTATGTTTCTTAGCCCCCAAAGTGGGGGCAGACAGCGTGTGCTGGAGTTTGGAGCTGAATCAAAGCAGCTGGAGTACATGGAAATTTGGGAAGATCAATGTTTGGCACTGCACTGAGGATGGAAATTTGAATTTGGACATAGCTTCTGCTACCAGCCTTCACTGAGGATACATTTAATTGCGTGTTCCCCTGAGTTTCCCAGTAGACTGGAGTACCTCCCCCACAGTCTGTTGTGGTGGGAACGTATTTCAGCAGCTCCCAATATCTGTTAAATCCAAGCCTTAAAGCAGTATCAGGGTGCTTTATCACACAGCTGACTGCAGGGGCAGGATCCATCTCAGCTATCTTCAGCCATCTCAGAGGCCAGGGAGCCAGGTAGACTCCCCCTGTAGTTAGTGGAGGAAGATAGGCATCTGCAGAGAGTAATCCATCCCACATCTCTCTCTCTCCATTAACTGAAGAGGAGCCCAGATAAGTAGCTCAGACCAGACACACTACTTCTGAATAGCTGGAGCTAGACAAGATGAATTCCACCCTCAGTGTCCAAAACACTAACATATGTAGTTTCTCATTACTTATCACAGTGCAAGGCCTGTTACTCATTGATTTAGGAACAGATTTCCTCGGTGAGATTTCCTTTTCTTTGTGCAAAACTTTCATTATGCAGTTTTTGCACCCTAGCATTCACGAGCATAAGTGACAAGACATTTCCTGCACAGACCCACGCGTACACCTGCAGACCAGGAGCTGTGTGCGTCTTGAGTCCCTCTGAGCACGCCTGAGCAGCAGTGTAAAAGCCCCCAATGATGCAAAGGAGATTGAGCTGAGAATGCTTTTAAATTCAGCTCTCCAAGGGCCCCAAACCCCCGTGCTCTGCTTCCAGCCATTTGGGTTTCACTTGCTTCAAATTGTTTTGGAAGAGCAGCTAAGCAGCAAAATGATGCTGCCTGGGGACAAAATGTGCGTGACCGCCCTGCCAATGGTCGTCCCCACAACATGCCCCCCTGCAGGACAGACAGACGGCGCGACCCTTCCTGCTCCCAGCCCTCGGCCATCCCAGCAATGCTGTAATCCAGCCTCCAACCGTTTCCCGAGCGGGTCTGCTCCCCTTCTCCCCGCAGGGGAGTGGAGGAAGACGGGTCCTGGGCTGTGTCGTCTCCATAGTGCTGCGCGCTCTCTGCATGGCAGTGCCTCATACCGCCGCATGCCTTGCATGCCAAAACACGCAGCGCCCATGGTCTGGGTAACAGCGGTGTGAGTCAAAAGGGGCTAGTTATAAGTTTGGATACTACCATTTAAAGATAAGCTTCTCCATGGTTACCACTCTCACGCAAGGTCACTTTCCTGCCAAACCTCCTCTCCTCCCTCCCTGGCTCTCTCTCCTTCCCCCCTCCACTATTATTTTTTCCCCCAAACGTGCTACATCAAAAGACAAAATGAAAACATTTAAGATAATCACAGTCTGACTATTTTAATGCAGGCTGCAGGAAAGGAAACCTGTAAGCCAAGTGCTCTCACTGTGCAAGCAGAAACACACTCTCGACCTCATAAAAGTAGTATCTGAGAAATAACACTTGATTAAAGCAACCAGTCCTTCATTTAAGTAGGTGCTTATGGTAGGGAAAATATCCAAGGTTTCTCTAGAACAGGCTGCTGGCCTATCACGAAAAGCAGGAACAGGCCAGACAGATGAATTATTGCGAGACAGCTGGGTTTCAGCCGGGGTGCGAGGAGATCCCTATTATCCTGTCCACCTTTCTTACACAAATGCCTCTCCCCAGAGAAAGAGAGTCATTAAAAGCCAGCTCGTTCGCTCCTGACAGGCAATATGCATTGAGTGAGAGGTGACACATTTTCATTTTCGGCAAGAAATCTTAGTCGCCCCAAGGAGCGGCTTGCTCAGGAGAGCGGTAATGGAATACAGGGCCTTTCATCTCTGCCTCACCGCTGCGAGCGCGGCCTGGCTGGGTAGCAACCCAAAAGTTATTAGCTAATGGGCCGTTTTGGTGACCTACATGAAATGAGTTTGGCGGGTTTGGTCTGGTTTTCCGTAGACAATAACTAGAACCACAAGTGGTGTGAAACAGAAAACATATTAACGAGTTGAGCACGTGGTGGGTAAGGACTGAGTGAATTGCCCAGGCATTGCCATGACATTGCTTTCCGTACCCATCGGGACCAAGGAGCAGAAGGGAAGCCCCACAATCGGCCAGTCTGCTCCACCAAGATGGGGATCCCCAACTCCTAAGATGCCCACTTTGTCCTCATTTGCACAAGCAATGTGCATTAAAAACAACAACAAAAAATCTTAACAATCTTAAATCTTAATCTTAAAAATCTTAACAACTTTGCATTCTGTAGGAGCTCAATAGTATCTAGTAGGCACCACTTATAGCTGAAAATACCACAAACTTGAACTACCACAGAGCTTTCCAAAGATTGGACCCCACAGTCCAGGCCTGCTGACTTTTGAGTGCATCATTTTGCAACTGTAAAATGCCTTTTTTGTAAGTAATTCCTCATTTTAAGACATTTAGGGAGTGTGGGACAGGCCTACATCTCTCTGGGAAAACAAACCCCAGCCATCCCTCCGTACTTTCTTCCTGTTCAACACTGCCTGCAGCCCCAGCCTGAGCTACACCCAGGACAGTGATGGCCTATGGAGTCCAGAATAATCCACTGTTAGAAAAGCTTGCTCCCAAGTAAAATGCAGAATTCACCCTGAAGTGAAGGTGTCTTGAATCCTTACACCACCACCCCCTCCAAAATACCTTGATAATAATTTGTGCTACTTCCTCTGCCATATGTTTCCACAAAAGACTCGCTAAATAGTTACAATCTCAAATCCCAGAAAATCTAATTCAGGGTGAGGAGCTACCTTTTCCTCTATTAAAGCCTGCACAAGTTACAGCACATCACACACAAGCCTGTTCCCATCACATTGCATGACTAGATAGGTATCTTTAAAGAAGACATCCACCAACTGCTTAGATAAAAGATTCACCAGGGACCCATTCCCCAAAGGGAATGGATGTACAGCAGGCAGCAAACCACTATCACAGCCCTGAGGATGCCCCCATTATTTGCTTCCAATTTGAATTACATAGGAATTAGCATGGGCCCAAATTCTGAAGGAAACAGGCAAGAGGCAGTAAAAAAAGGCATTGCAGTGAGAGTGCAGGAAGGTCAGGTGCGGCTTACACACAGATGGCATTGCTTTTGTGTTGTTAAGATTCAGAATTGGAGCTGGACATTTTATACAGATGTCATTAATGTCCAAAACTGTCAGACTGCCTTTCTCAGAAGGGATCATTAAGCCTCTTGCTTGAGGCTTTAAGTCTCTTACTATCAGTAGCTGATGCATTTCCTTCTTTAACGTACCTGGGACTGGTTACTGTCAAGGAAAGACCCTCAGGTCTGACCCTATATACCCTGTATTTCTTTATCTTTTCTGCCCCAGTTACACACACACACACACATACACACACGCTCTTCTCGGCACAGTTGCTTTTGCTATTTAGGGAACAAAGGAAAGTTGACCAAGGAGATATTGGCATGGTAACAACTGGGCAATAGGAAATATCTGTACAGTACTTAGGAAAGAGCAAAGCACAGCCATAAAGACTCAAGCATGTCTCCAGAGACTTCTCAACCATTCAGACCTGCCTTCCCCTGAGGAACACGACTAAGGAAAGCCAGAGTGTAAAGCTACTGCTTTACAGCTGAAGCCGAAGTGAGAGGGGGACCCACTGAGTACAGAGGGAGCAATGCTCCTCAGCCTGGGACAGAAGGCTGTCCAGAGCAGAGCCAGAGCCCAGGAAGTATATCACCATGACATGAGTGACGGCGTATTTTCATTATTACAGGATTAAAACTTAAAAAAAAAAACGAAAACATAACAAAACAAACAGAAAAAAACCACCACAATAAAAAAAAAACAAAACCACCTGAGCAGCCTAATTCTCCACAGTAGCAGTGATGATTTAGTGTAAATTAATTTTGCAGTTTAACAGGATTTTTTCCTGCAAAACAGCTCTCTGCAGCAGTTTCATTAAATGAGTGTGTCTATGTATAAATACATATTAATTTTTCAATTCTATCCTTCTCTGCTCCCTTTTTATTTCATTTTCATGATGCAGGAGAGCTGTGCCTGGTACTGACAAAACCCTTGGCATTCTACTGAAATGTAAAGTTCCCCGGTCTTGCATTTTCTGCTGATAACCAGCCCACAGATTGCAACAAAAGCAGTGATTTGAACTTTGCATTTTACTGGTCTCCCAGGTCACACCAATGCAGTCAAAGTTATCTGCCCCAGCTCATACAGCATCTTTTAACTTCATGGAAGTGAAAGAGAAGCCTGTGCTCATTACCCAAAGGATGCAATTATTACTTCCTCTCTATATTGTTGCTAGTGAAGGATAAAAACCAGGATATGACCTTTTCATTAAGCATCAAGCCAAAATCCACCTGGGCCAGCCTAAGGAGGCTACCCTCATCCTTTCACTCGGTAATTCAGAGCAAAGGCCCCTGCCACATACAGCTGAGAGGAATCCTTGCAAAAGTTCAGTTTAAGGAAACATCTAATAAATGTTGATCAATAGGTGAAACCCCAAAAGCTTTCTGTCTCCTCCTGCATGATCCCGTCACAAAAAAAAAAGGCATCACTAATTTAATGAATTGAGCCTCTCCCAAATGTACTGCTCTATCTGTGCACAGTGTGAGGTCACAAAAAAGACAATCGACAGAGAATGCAAGTGATATAATGTATCAGTGCAGTAAAATCTTCAACAGAAACTTGAATGCCAAGAGAAGAATGCATAATAGTGTTGAATTCCTTATATTTTTTGCTTTGTTATCGCAATAATAATGTGCCTTTTGAAGTTCATACAGGGAGATACAATGCCAAAAGGCAAATACTTACAATACAAGAGCACTTGGTACATTTATTTCCTTCAGGCCTAAATTCTTCTCCTTCATTGTAATGTCTCCCTTCAAATATACAGCCTGTAAAACAGCATTTGAATAAGTTTAGCTCGGGATAGCATGCTGCCTTTTCCCTATAACACACCCCACCATAGGACAATATGAAAAGTAAATTGTACCATCCTCTCCGATAAAAATCACTTCAGAAGCCTTTACAAAGGCCTTGAGAACCCCCAAATATCTTTTGGGGGAAAGAAAGCATCATTCTACAGCAGATAAATTTGCACTGATGAAGTTAAGGCTAAGTCAGGTTTTCCATCAAAAGTGGCTTTGAAACACTTTCTAAGCTGTTCACTTTTTACTACTCATACTTACTCCCTGAGTTTATGCTAGATTTTAGCAGAAATTATAACAAATTAGAACATAATAAATCCATTATATCACAACTGGAGCAGTACTTACCTACAAAACCTCTGTTAAAATTAAATTAGCCTATAAAACCAGGTTAATCTGCCACCGTACTTCACAAAGGCAACCCACTCCCACTCCCCTTCAAAAAGTGAGTCTCTTCTTTTATGATTACTCTTATACTTCCCCTCCTAACAAAATCCCAGTCATCAGCCAGGCAAACCCAGCTCTGAAGAACAACGTAAATACATGTGTGGCTATTGCCACAGGCTATTGCCTGTGCATCCCCCAGTCTGCATGTCCTCTACTAAAAAATATTAAGCATGCTCTTGTGTCATTTAGTGCATCGCGAGCCACTGGCCCACATTTTAGTAACTTGTCAAGTATAATGGAGAAATTAGAGGCAATGTCCCAGATAATGTTGGTTATCATTAGAAATACAGTTGCACATGTGGAACAGCATCTTCCCATGAAATCTCACCTGGACACACAGGACAACACATTCCCGTGAGTTTGGAAGGGTTTTTGCAATGAACAACACACTGTACTTCCGATTCTATTATCACCCCTTCCTGAAAAAGAAGCAGATCAGACGTTCATTGTTAGCATTGTGGTTGCTTTAACAAGCAAAAATCCACAATTACTAGCGGTACAATTAAAACACAGCACATGCTGCGGAGCACTGGATTTCAAAACCTCTTTTCTTTCTGTACCTGCTGCCTGGTATCAGGATTCAGCTTAATCCACAGTCAAAAGATCCACTTGAGTCTCCCTGACTCCAGACACAGGATTTGCCTTAAAAATGCATCAGGTAAGAAACCAAGCACCTTCTTAGGAAAAGGAATCCTGCTTTATCAGGAATCCTTAGCCTCAGTAATCTGCCATGCAGCTCTGGTGAAAACAGACAGACGCAAGGCATTCTCATCCCTCTCCCCTTGGAAGAAAAAAGACTTAGAAAGCAGATAAAAGCATCTTCTTGTGTAGAGGGGAGATGCTTATCTTTGATGCTTTGCCTGATAAGTATTAGCAAATTAACATTTCCTGTACTTCTTGTTCGAGAAGTCAAGAGTCCTCCTGAACAAATCTGGGTGTGAGGATCTGTGCACAAAAGGCTGCTACTTTTTTTGCTGCTTGCAATTTTGCATTTGGAGGCAAGAGAAACCTGTTTTTTAAATGTGTGGGTCTAGGGTAAACAGGATCACCCAGTTTTGCATTTAGACGCTGAAACAGGCAATAAAGAATTGCTCGTTTCATGTAGCTAGTAGTGATCAGAGTATCTAAATTCAAGCTGTATCTTTTCATGAAGTGCAAGGATACAGAATACTGCTGCTCCAACTTCATTCTTCTCAGTGCACTTGTCTTTAAAAACATGGGTGGGTTTCGTAGAGCAGAAATATCACAGAAAAAGAGAAAAATCTTGAAACCCTTTTCTCCTATTTGTAGAAGCTCTTCATACTCATTCATCTCTCCTCTTTCCAATAGTTGCAATTCTTAGTAGCTGCCTGAGTGTTATTATTAAAACGGGATCAAATTCTCAGCAAAAATCGCAGATCTATTCACAGACAGAAACTAAAATTACCTGCATAATTACTTGGTTTGTGCCTGAAAATGGACAACCCTGCAAATGTTACAGTTGCAGATAGGTGACCTACCAAAAACACCACTGTGTTAACAGCATAGGACCCCAGGAAAAGATTTGGTTGTGGGTTTCTCTTAAAGAACAACACAGGTAAAACCCATGGACACATACACACAAAAGTGTCCAATTACTAAAATAATAATTTGTGTCTCAGAAAAGGCTTAGCATGCTGAAAAATGAGGACTTATTTCAAGGTCAAGACAGCAGGAAATGGCAGGGCTGCGCACCTCTCCTTCAGCAATGTTTGGGTACTCAAATCATATAAAACCCATCCTTCTGAATGTTTGGTTATAGCTGGCCACCTCTGAGTGGATTTAAACTACTTTAAATGCAAATTCCGTATTGTGGTTTGGGTATAAAATATTTCAGGTTATTTGGATTGGATAAAAAGGCTCAGAATTTAATGGGAAAAGCTCACGACTCAATTACCACAATGTTGATGACATCCTTACCTGGCACTGGTATGTAACACAGGGATTGCTAGGGAGGTGCCATTTCATAGAGCTGTTGTATGTATTTCCTCCAAAACTGCAATCTAGAGGAAGAGACAGAAGCACGTCAGTTAGTCTGAATGCAATCATCCTGTGGAAGGCTGCTGATGAGGACCACAGAGCAGCATCCTAAAAGCAACCCATCCTCTCCCCTGGGTTATCAGAAGAGATAGAGCTGAGAGCTGGGACTGACAAGAGGGATCGTGCCCTGGGAGGGCTGGAAGCAACCTCCCCCCTCAGATGTCTGCTCCTGATGCAGGACTGGCCAAACTCCTTATAAATTATAACCATTCAAGACAAAACAAAATCAGTGACAATTTACCTAAAAATGGATGTCAGTGGCTATTCTGATGTCCATTCAGGAGCTGCTCAGCCACCCATGCACTGGAGGGGGGAGAGGGAGGAGAGACGGTAAGAGAAGAGCTGGAAATGTTCATCATCCAGCCTGGCCGTGCTACCCTCATCCATTAACCAAAACCCCCGGGAGAGCTCTTCAGCCAGCACAGCTCAGCATGGATGCACTGACATTGGCAGAGCTACCCCTTCTTTATACGTTTTTCGCTTTCATGACAGAAGGGATCAACATCCACATACACTAAAAGCCATCAGGCTCTTCTATGTGGGTGGTGAATCTCCGAGTGGGGACATTTTGCAGTCCCACAGGGTTTGGCTTTATATGTCTTGGCATGTTACAGGACAACATTGTTAACAGAAAATACGTTGGTTTGCTCGTGTGCAGGATCAGCAAGCATTTTTTGTGCAAAATGAGCTGTTTGGAAAAAAAAAAATTAATTTTCACATTTTTTATTACATGTTCCTACTAGTTTCCTTCCCGCTCTTTCGCTGTTTTCTGGTATTTTGCAAAAGGGAAAACCAAAAAGGAACACAAAGAAAAGAATAAAATATCTCACCAGAAAAGCAAAACTAGAAAAGACATATTAAGTGGAAATAAAATATTTGTTTTAAAAGAGTTAGTTTATTAATGCAAAATTGTTTCAATTAAAAATTAATTCTTTGGAGAGCCAAAGTGTTTCTGAAAAAAAATTTTTAAAAGCAACACATACCCCATTTTCTGCAGGAAAAATGCCCATTTTCCATTTACTGCTCTGAGGGTTTTTTCCTAGTCTATTTTATTCAAAATAGGCTTGATCAAAGAGCCCATGAAACCAACAGGAGTCCCGCCAGAGACTTTGAAACACAGACATATACATAGAGTTACCAAGCACAAAACTGCAATCAGTCAAACGATGCCCATGGCATCATTCTCTTTCCACACCCTGCCTCAGCAGCTACTCTAAGTCATTCTCTGCTGTGCAGAGAAGTGCTTTGTGCTATGTTTTATGCCATTCTGAAAATAAAGGCAAGTTATCAGCCCTACGCCAGTAAATCTTTGAGCCCACTGTATAAGAAAACTTGAGGGTCACAGCTCCGAACTGCTGAGGAACTTAAAATACCCATAAAATCATTTTGTCTTCAACCCCAAATTTAAAGAAAACCTGATATACAGAGATCATTTACAAATGTGTTAACTGCCTCCAGTTAAGATCTTAAACAACAGAAGACTTGTACTTCAGGATTTGCAGTACTCAGACATTTTTCCAGGCTAAATTCAGAGCAACACAGGAGAAATCTGCAGATGCTGTGGCCATTTCACCTACCTAAGCTGAAACAAGTATGTTTTTAATTGATCAGTAGTCTAAGAGCTGGCTGTGATAATTTAATCTTTGACAAATATTGAAAGGTACAAAGTATACATCTGAATATCATATTTTTTTGAGTAGCAAAGCCCCTATGAAACGATTTCTGATAATAAAGAATTGTTCAGAATTTCAGTGTATTAATAAAGTTCTGCATAAGCTCTCACACACGCAAGCCAACATGTCAAAAGAGGAATGTGAAGCCCTATACTCCTCTTATGCATTTTGAAGTCCCATGCCGAAGAACACCAAGCTAATCTTGTAGCACAGTCTCACTTACTGCCCACTGAATGAATAGCAGAGCCTGTTCAATGAATTTTAGTATCCTCAAGCTGCAGAAGTCCAAGCCATACTGGCATACTGGTTCCAGCCCAAGAAAGAGTTTACATGTGTGCTGGACACTCAAGATGGAGCAAGCTGTGTTGTTAAATATCTGTGCATGTAGTTTACCAAATGGGTCCGGTGTCTTCAAAGCTGTGCAGAATCAAGGGCCAGGTTGGAAACTAACAACTGCAAAATACCTTTCATATTTGCTCACCAACTATGTTCTTTAATTTAAAATGTTTTCTCTGTAAGAAAGCTAATGACCCTGGGCTAATCTGCATGTACAGATGCACACATTAAACTGAAATTTTCATTTCAAGGATTAGTCTGGTCGAGAAAGCATGAAGGTGGGGCATCTGTGCAGTCACCACTGCTCTCGTTTGAAGTCCATATCCAAGCTATGCTACAAAATCCTCTGCCCCGCAGTGCCAGCCGTTGTCCCTGTGGAAAGCAGCAAAGGGGGAGCCAAACTCCACCTGCCCGCAAGCCACTGTCACTGATACGTGGTGCTGGCAGCACAGGGAGAAGGCACACCAGAAGTAACTATGGGAGGGAGATCTTGCAGGCAGCAAAAGGGAAATTTAGAAATGGAGGCCAGAGTGGAAAAGTCTGCAGAAGCGCTGGAGATACTAAGACTGCTTCCAAGCTTTGGCACAGGCCAGCAGGTTGAATAAGGGAGTCAGAGCAGCATCGTGCAAGCACCAGCGTGAGGCATGGTGGGAGCTGGATTTCATCAGATGCACAGTTAAAGAAAACAGCACAAAGGAAGGGGAGAGTTACCCAGTAACACAGTCAGGCTTGGTGAGAGCTGGGGGAAGGCTGAAGGTCAGGCAAACTGAAGACAGGGCAAAAAAGGAAGTGCTTTACAATCTCCAGGTGAGATTTTAACCTGTCCCTGGCCAGAGGTGTGCCCTGACACTCTGCCCTTTGTACGCCCCAGAGCTACGCCCACCACTCACTCTTCAAAAGGAAAAGGAAACAAAGCCCACATACCAGCTAGTTTTTCTGAACCTCACTTTCAATGTACAAATCTCTCAGCTGACACCTGCAAACATATACCCGGACTTTCCTAGCCCACCTATTCATAGCATGGAAGTTTATAAGCCTCACCTAAATTCAGCCGAGTTGAAACCCACCTGCCTCCATGTGCGAACTCAGTTGAGCCATTCTAGCTCATCCGTGGTTAAAGGCCCATCATACTTGGCTTGGAAAGTAGCAGTCACTGAATATCTCATGTCCAAAGGCATCACCAAAGTCCCTGATGCCAATTTCTACAACCAAGTATGGTGAAACATACTTCAAGTTCCTAAAAGCCATTTTAATTCCCTTTGGAAATATTATTACATTAACTTACTGTCTCCATCCACCATTTGAAAGGGAGAGCGAGAGAAAAGAATACATCGAGAAAGATCAGAGCTTAGCACAATCACTTAGATGCCATCCACTTACTTCTGCCTGAATACATACTTAAAACAAAACTTTAAAAGAAAGGGCTACAGAGGAGGTTTTCAAGAGGAGAACCCAAAAAGCCTGAGAACGTTCTAAGAAGTACCTGAAAAGTAACAGATTCGACCTGAATAGCTAAATTCGATCCCGTGACATATACCCCATAAGGAAAGCCTTTAGGATTCCACATATGGAAGGAAGTTAAATATCAGTGGTCTATATCAATTTTAATGGAGCTAAGGTGGCTCATATCAGTCAAGGAGTGTGTCCAAATTTTTTAGTCTTTCCTGCTTCTTTCTTTAAGAATAGCTAGTGTTTTCTTAATGTAAAACATTAACTTTCAGTTAGTTGTAGGTTTTGTTCCTATTACCTACTTCAACCCAAATAGTTCAGATAAGTCCTGGATAAACATGCAAGCTGAAAATTGCTTATCTGAATCAAACCAAACCACTGAATACTTTGAAGTTGGTCAATTGTTGTATATGCAGTGGAAGCTGCTAATTACCTGCTAGTCACCTCATAAAGCAAAATGATCCTCTAGACTTGAGTCATTCCCGCACAAAAAATGATGACAAAATAGTTAAATCACTTCTACTTTACTAATTTAGCTACTTCGTTTCAATGTTGTGAATGCCTTACTTGAGCAGCTTAGTTTCAAATATAATAAACCAACCTTTGGCTGATTTAATTTGAAAGACAGCAATTTAATTCCAAAACAAGCATCCTTACATGGAATTGGACTGGAATAACAGAAGAGGCAAATTATAGCAGATTTTGTTATTGGCATGTGGACAAGTTAACAATCAGGAAGCCATTTGTCTTTCCAAATCCAGTAACATTGTTAAATGACCCTTTTTTTTTTCTTCCCCAGACACCCCAGCACAGAGCAGTATCATGAAGATAGGGAAACTGACTGCAAGAGACAGTTTAGTAGTGCTAAAGCTCAACCAGTGTCCTCAGGAGTTCATTAAAAACAAGCCTTTATTATTCAATCTGACATTGTCTAATAAGATTCCAGAAGAGATTATTGCTTATTTTAGGCTAATGAGAATTTTATAGACAAGTCATTTCCGTATTCTCCCAAGAGAAAGTGATAGATTGGTGCACAATAGACTGGCTCCCCATCCCTCATTTCTTCAGAATCTTTCTTCTCCTATTAAGTCTTTTTCTTGCTTTCCCTCCACTTTCTATTTAAAAAACTAACCTCTCTATTGGCATGGAAAATAAACATTAGGAAAAAGAAAACAGTCGGAAGACATGTTTTATTTAGCGTTTGATAAATTAATCCTCAGGGAGGTATCCAGGCACGCTAACACTAAATACCAGTTCTAGCCAAAAAAACCCCCAAAACCCCAAACAACAAAAAAAAAGCCACCAACAAAACCCAATAACTTGCACATTCTACAGTGTTTCTCTGGAATGAAATCTGTTGGCCAAAATAAGAGAACTGTGAATCACACATACACCTCTTATAAAATCTATTTTCACATGTCTTAATGATGGTAAAGCCGTTGACAGCTACTAGAAAATTAAACTTCCTATTGGGTAACCCTGGTCTTCATTTCTCAACACAGAAGCATGAAAATATATATAAAATCTCCCATGCTTATTAAGTCTAACTCTAAACAGTGAAAATCCAACTCTTTCCTCTGTAACTGAGTAAAATCAAACCTATTTGCAGCTGAGCCATCGCAATTACAATACCCAAGGGACGCGAGGCGCAGGGGCCGTATAAAGGGCGTACAACACAGCAGAGCAAAGCAGCCATGGGGGTGAGCTGTGCCAGGACTGCACAGTTCACAGGCATGTGATGCAAAGCAGCTCGTATTCGCTGAGCAAATAGCGGCAGAAACAAAGACATCAACTCCTCCCGGTGCTGTTTTTGCCCCCTGCACCCCACTGGAACTGAATTTCACCTTCCCAAATGTCACGTGTTCACAAATATATAGAGAGAGGGAAAAAAGTCCCTCTGCAGGGTCCTTAAGAACCTCATGATCCAAAATGCCATATAGTTAGAGCTGCCATTGAATCTTGAGCTGATACTCAATGTGCTTGCCAAGCCTGGCAGCTGGAGAACTGTGACCTCTCATGGTTATGAGGGGTGTCATGAATGATGTTGCTTGGTGACACAATTACTCGCCATTTATACCCAATTTCCTCACACCAGCAAAATCATTCATGATCAGTACGGATTACAGCTTCAAAGTTAAACAGTAAAAGATATTCTTATTCCAGTATTAAGTGTCCTAAGATGTTTATCATGTTGTTCCAGAGACACATTACATGTGAACATTGTGTGAAGCCTCCATCCTGATCTTCAGTTTCCTTTTGCTTTGCTGCACTGGACACAATGTCCACACACAAGGTACAAGTGCATCCACGTATCACCATGGACATCTCATGCTATTTTCTAATACAAGTGTCCTGAACAACTTCTCTGTGATTGTAAAAGTCTGGGTAACTGATGTTTGACTGCAAAAGTATTTATGACAACATAACAAGACAGTTCATTAAAAGCTTCTTACATAGATGAAAAATTATATTAACCAAGGTAATAAGAAAACCTGAAATTTGAGGCACTACTGAACACAATAGCATACACTGGATGTTCAAGGGATATGAAATGTATGTGCTAAGACCTTTGTAAGAAGAGTTAACTCAAAGGAAGGATGGAGAGATAGAGACCTTTTCTTAGGCATAAGCAGAAGTAATCAAAGCTGGCACCATGATGATACTGGATGATACTGTCCTTAGTGGCTGTATGTCACTGCTTCAAAATCCCTGGCTTACTTGCAATACAAAGCTAGGAACTGAATGAACATTAAGACAAACCTGTACCTCCAGCCTCAAGAAACAAGCCTCCTGGTTCAGAGCTGGAGCCCATTACCGAGACTGAGAGACTGAGAGAAAGACCAAGAGAAAAGTTGAGACTTGATTATGTCCCCAAACCATCTCTCCATAACCAGTCTCTGACAGATGCCAGGACTAGATTATTCTAATGAAGGTGGAAAAGATTTTAGTAGGAAAATATATAATTATCTTCCCAGCCCATCCCCCTCCATCCATGTATTAGGTTGCACCCTTGCCTCTGAAAGCTTGCCTTAGAGCATGCGAGGATGGGCTGGAAGTTACAGTGCCCCATCAGGGCCCCACACAAAGGCCCCCCCGGTCAGTCTTACAGCAGGGCACCAAACTGGTATCGGGTATCTCATACTAGGGGTGACCACAAGTGAACAAAGTGCCAAATGTATGTATGGCTCCTGCAGGGCGTTAGTAGAGTAACCAGAACACTGATAAACTCATAACTTCCCTCTAACTTCCTTTGCAAGCCAGCCCTAATAGTTGAAATTGGCTGCAATCCTCAACCGTAATATTTGATATCCTTTCCAAGAAATGCACAATTAACTACGATAGCTTTGGATATTCGATATTCAGAGGAACCAGCGCTGCTGTTGCCTGGGCTGTGATTCCATTCTCTGGTACACTCCAGATCAATAGAGCAAAGCATGTGAACCTCTAAGATCATCAATTAATTTAAAAAAAAAAAAAACAGCAAAAAAAAGCCACAGTAACTCTCAAAATTTAACAAGGGCAGAAAAAGCAAAATTGCACATGGGAAGTGGAATAAATGTCAGAACAACAAATCGTATCTGTTGTAACAAATACCCACCAATTTTGTCTTTGCACATCCATGGAAGATTCAAATTCTTAGGATAAAAGAGTAGCATGTGCTACATAATTTTAGAAATGCAAAATTTATGCGGCCCAGAGCTGGTAATGCCGCTTCTTCTGAGAGCAAATAACTTATTATTAGAGGTGTACAGAGCTCTATATCCAAGTGACAGGTCTCCATCCACCTAAATAAGAAAATGCTGCCAAATATATTTTTATAATCTCAGTGATCTCATATGTTTTCATTAATCGTATTAAATAAAATGAGAGATGAAAAGTGGCCTGTTTATCCCATGCTAAAGTAGTAAAAGGGCTTAATTTTTTAATATTTTCAGAATGAACAGTATGCTAGAGGGATATAGTATGGTTTATAAACTACAATAAGTATCTGTCAGAATAATAATCTCACTGAAAGTTTTCACTATTATACTTAGTTGTTTGCATTCTCCTTGCAGCAGGGAGCCATAATCACAGGCCTACATTTCTCTGTTCCAGACTTTGCACAAACACAGAGCAAAAGAGAGCCTTGCCCCACCGACTTTACTATCCGAGGTCCTATGAGCCTAAAGTCAAGAATAGTGTTAAAACACATTGCTAGTCTGGAGGATTAAAATCTTAAATAAAGCCAAATCTCTTAATATGTTAGGGATAACGCGTTGTTTCCACCGCAGTGAATTTTCTGATTGCAAAAGCTATGCTTGCTGCTGTTTCTTACTTTTTTGTTTATTAAGAAGAAGGAAAAAAGTGCTAGAAATTATCTAAGTAGTATACAAATACTCAAACAGAAGCAAGGGAGTTATGCTCAGCACACAACTATTTGCAGGAAAAATTCTCTACTAACAGTTCAGTTTCTCCTGTATGCAAAGCTCTAAACATAGGAGTTCAGCTGGATGCACCGTCGCAGGCATATAGTATTTCTTCGTTTCAGGCTACTTCTTTGCTATCAGAGATATTGGGCCTACATACCCAGTCCTCATGCACTCCTCATAATAGAATAAAATATCCTGCCAGCAATGTCACAAATGACTCATGAGTGGCGGTTTCCTTCCTACGCAAGCCAATTCTGGAAATATACCCTTAGATCTTGATGTTATCCTTCTGACATTGTACTCAAATGAGAGAACCCATTCATTCATTCATTTCTTCACAAGGTGGGAAGATGTGAAGCTATCAAAGAGATCTGGCAATAGCCCGTAAGGCCTGATTAAGCTTTTGTAGGTTTTGGGAATGAATCCAAGAAAAAAGCCATCAGGTTCTGATGTTTTTTCTTCGTTACATTTTGTTTTGGTTTAGATGAAATGCAACCAGTAAAAAAAAAAATATTTAAAAAAATCCCTGTTTCCCTTTTCCTGCTTGCATTCCCTATGGGTACTCTGGCAGCTTGACAAAATAGTGACTGAGAACAAGTGCTGCAGGGCCAAGTCCCGGCTGCAGCTGAGCTCCACACAGGGAGTGCCGGGGAGCTGCTGGGATACCAAAGGGAGTAGCTGGAGTACTGCGCAGCCAGGCTGGCATTTGCACCCTTGATTGCCCAAATACTCCCCATGGGACACTCATTTTGGGTTTTGCACAGAACAGAGAAGGAGCTTCAGCAGCATTCAGAGCTGCAAGAGAACAAGCAGCTTCCCTGAGGGTAGAAGTGGCTCCATCAGCCTCTTCCCATGGCACCAGAACAACCTGGTGACAATCTGGTGTTGGGACTGCTGTAGTTATACAGGTGCATATTTAGCTTTACTTTTCAGAAAGAGCAGAAAAACTTATTCAGAAATTTTGCATTTACTTTGAAAACTAAGCCTGAGAGCCTTTTTTTTTTTTTTTTTTTTAATTCTGAAATGTAAAGCTCTTCTTGCATCTTAAGTACATAGGAACTACCATCTTGGATCAGACCAAATATCCTTCCAGCCAAAATTCGGTTTTCCCTTTGGAGAGCTACTGAGGGTTGAGCTAATCCTGCTACAGAAGTGTCTACAGTGTCAACACTGAGAAACAGTTGTTGCTAGCTGATTATCAACTCGGAGCCCAGCATGATATTGGTACAGTTAGAACTCTTTTGTCCTGTGTGCACCCATTTATTCTCATCCATGTTAACTTCCTTTGCCATTTTGTCATCAGTTGTTCAATGTCCCAAGAACCTTCTGCAACTCCTCGCAGGCAGCCCTCCTCCTTTACTACACTAAAGAGGTCAGGTCAGCAGCAGCAAACTTTGTATCCCTCTTCACTCCTTTTCTAGATTATTTTTGAGAACATTGACAAGTTGAGATCTTTGCAAGGATCTTCTGGTAACCTTTTTCCCTTTTTCCATTATGAAAATAACCATTCATTGTCACCACCTGTTAGTTATTCATTGATGAGTTTCTCTACAAACTGCTTAGTTTCTTTAGGAGTTTTTGGTGAGGGATCTTGTTGGATGCCTATTAGAAATCCAGGAAGACAACAACATCAGTTGGGTGTCTCTGTCCATATACTTACGATAAATTCAAATTACTAGCATTTTTGTAAGATATAACTCTTCCCCCTTACATTGCAATTATCCACGTGCCTCCTAATTCTATTTTTTAACAGTTTCTATTAATTTTCCTGTTAGAGGTGTCAGGCATACCAGTCTGCAGATACTACGCTCAAGACTATTAATAATGCTCCATAGGAATTCACCCCAATTAAGGAAAAACAGAATATCTTACAAGGAGTCTGAATTAAAGTTTCCAGCTAATGATAATAGCCCATACACACTAATATCTGTATCCTCAACTTTCAAACATTACTCTTCTTCAATGTAGAATCATTTTGTATGCATACGTGCACATATTCATATGTATGTATATAAAATTCTCACGCAATTGACCAACCACACATCCCTTTATTGAAATGGATAATCAACCTCCAGCCTAATCAAACCAATGTTTAGGAATCTTTTGCTATAAAGCTGACACTAAACGCAATTTGACAAAAGAAATAAATTACATTTAATTTATGTAAAACTTGTAACTAGAAATTCTTACTGTTTCAGTAATACTTTAAATTTTTTCCTAGTTCATTTCCTTTTCTTTTAAGTGTCAGACTTTTAGACAAATCCTCGAATTGGGGCTTGCGAAACCTATTCCAAAGTCACATCACAGAAGCAAATCATGAGCACAGCAGCTAGCAAACCTCTGCAACCATCCAGGAAAAACACATATCCGTCATATGTCTCTTCCATCTGAATTTCAGGGTAATCTGTTTTCCTACATTTGTATTTCCTCTGGGAAGGCAATAAACACTTGCATTTACCAACAGTTTATCCTACTCTATCTCCCTCCCAAAGCCACTCTATCATCACTGGGGAATTAAATAACAGAGAAAAAATAAAGAAAAGTAAAGCTGCCCGAATCCGACATTCTCCACCTTATTGACTGCATCAGCAGTCCGTCAGCAAAATTAGTGTTTTAGGGCATATTAATATATCAATATAAAAAAAGACTAGTTTTCAACTTCATCTGCTTGCACATTTTTCATGTGGATAAGCATGGTAGTTACAAGCCATGCATGCTTACACAATTCATTTATTAATTTTTTTATATTTGATAATTAGCTCATTCTAAAGAGCTTGGAATATACACTGTTGGTCAATAAATAAACGTACAATGTTCAGATTGTTGCCAATTTTGGCTTTAATAAAAATGTCCACAATATTATTATTTGAATCAGGAAGTATTTAGTAAAATGAATAGAATTTGGTTGGTTTGTTTCTAGTATAGGGAGAAATAAAAATAGTCACGGATAATTACTCTGCTCTCTATTACTCAGAAGCATTATTCCTATTCTGTTCGACCACACAAAAAGTTTAAGGAATTCCTATTGACTGGTGACTACTAGCAGATTAATTTTGACCTAAAATATTTCTGATGAAGTTAGAACAGGAGATACCTCTCAAAAGACTGACAACGTACCAATGAAGTACAATAAAGATATATTTCTAAAGGTTTGTCATTGTGTGAGAACTAATAATTACAGGACAAATATGTGAATTTATGCATCTCCACCAGCTTTGGAAACATATTGGTTTTAATTGTGGTTACTGCCCTTTTCAAGCCTCTGGTGACAGCCAAGTCCCAGCTGAGAAGCTCCCAACTTTGTCCTATCTCTGGCCACATAAATGTGAACTGATAATATTTTAAAAAGAGGGAAACAACAGGAAGGGAACCACACCTTTGCAACGCTCACAGCAAGCTCCTCTCTGCTTAATTACGAGAGCACAGTCCTTGGAGAGCATCGGACACTTCTCTCTCTTGCATGTCACTTCCTTATTCTGGGAAAAAAAAAGAAAAACAAAAGCTATTGCAAGCAAACCAAATCCACAGCTCAGTTCCTTGCAACTCAGAAAATAAAACATGAGGCTAGCAATTTGCTCCTTTCACTTCAGGAGGGATCCTTGTGATTCAAAACACCTTTCTCCCCTTGAAGGAACACAGTCGAAGACAGTCTCTGAATTATCCAGAAACTCAAGTAAATGGTATTGAAACTCCACTTAGGCAGTAATTCATAACCGCTACTCATCATAGCACAGAAAACATTCCCCACTGAAGAAATCCACTTCACCTAAATGAACAACTAGCTACTTGATGCACTTGTTAAAATATCCTCGGGGCCTTGAGGTGTTGCCCCATGAACTGCACAGCTCAGGAATTGTTTCTCATGGTGACAAAAGGACAGGTGGCTTAAGAAGAAGTGGCAATCTCAGAGAAAACAAAACTCTGCCACTGCTGAAAAGTCATTTTTAGCTGGCAGTACTACCTAGCTACCCAGAGGGTTTTCAAAAGAGCCTACTATATACTATACTAGAAAAGAGACTACTGTAATTCATCTTTCTCCCCAAAATGCTGAAAATCGATGAAACAACGCAAGCAGGCAGAATGCTGTACATTATAGTGTCATCTTTCTATGGCAAAAAGCCAGCGATGGCCATGGCCAAAGAGCACATTGACCACATTAAGGAATGTCAATAAAGAATGTGAGACAGTGGGCAGGAGAAATATTCCATTTATAGCCTGGCTTCCCCCTGTGGTGTCAATCCTTCTGGTTATCCCTGCCTTTAAACGAGGGCAGAAAACAAATACTTTGGGGGTTTCTTTCAGTAAAATTCTGCTACTTGGAATTCCTGACTGAAAGTAGCCCTCTGAAGTGACCTCCACCTATAATTAGTAGCTCAGTCCATTAAGTGACACAGGTGGCCTTTTACTAGATGCAAGCATCCACCTCACCCAATCTTATTACTTAATTAGAGACCAAAAAATCAAAGGGCTAGAAAAATGTAAATCATAAAACTGAAGGAAAAGAAACTGTGCTTTCCAGTCTTTTTCTTTTGCTCCCTGTAGCCTTATTTAAGGTGCCTGTGAAGGATAACACGCAGCTTTTATTACACTCCAGCTCTTTGTCTAAAATCAGAGGTTTATTTTCTTCAAAGTCACTGCCTGATCTGATGGGAGCTATAAAGGCACTTCAATCTTATCAGTGCTTAAATGAGGACTCTCTCTCGCCAAGCCCGTGTGAAATCAGCAAATGAGAATCAGGCCCTAAAGCGCAGCTGGAGTGACACAAACGACTACTGTAAAAAGCCAGGTCAGTGCTACATGCTGGCTGCTCTGCATCACTCCAGCATTGCAGAGCAACCATAAATGCAATTTAACTGGTGAGTTAAGCTGAATTTATGTCAGGTCTGTAGCTCTAGACTGGCACAAAGCAGCCACAGCACAGCAGTGCAACTGGCTCAACAACTTCCTTTTAGAGTGAAGGGTGAAATCTTGATTCCCTTTACGTGAACATAGTACCCCCTGACTTTGCCTCCACAAAGCCTGTTGAAGGGCAGTAGAATCAAGTTTACCAAATCGTCGTTTACACTCAGTCTGTATTTTAAAGGGTTCTGCTAAGATCTGATTTGCTTTAATTAGAGTTTCCTCAAGGAAAGATTTAATAAGCCTAGCAGCCCCGTTACCTTTATCTGTGGGAAAATCTTCTGCATGGTGAAAGCAGGTTTGAAGGAAGGGCAAAATCCAGTTTAGAGCATGTTTCTTTGGAGAACATGATTTACCCAACTGCAGCATGCATCGTGGACCTCTGCGAGACGCGAGATGCATGGTGCCCTTCTGGGCCAACCTAGCTGCGTAGGACCCACATCAGGGGGTCCAGCAGGCAGCTACCCATTGGACTGCCTTTTCAAAGGGAGAAATTATATTGCAGGTGGCAGGGAGAGGGACAAGAAGTAGAACACAGCTCCGTATTTCTTTTTGTTCCCCAATTCCCAGGAGACTCCTGGGGCAAACATCTCGTGCAGTCCAGCTTCCCAGACAGCTTCTTGCTCTCTGCCCTGAGCACCGGCTGCCTCCCTCTGCCCTCAGGTACCTCCTGACGTGGTTACTTCTTGTTGGCAATACGAAATGTTCCTAAGGATGACCCCGACACACGTATTTCAAACAGAAGATACTTACTAGTTACCATTCCTAACTGGAAGTCTCCTGTTTGGCCCAGATCACTTCAATCAGAAATCTTCTCTGCCAAGGACAAGTTTGGTACCATTGAGCCAACCCGGGGGGGCAGCTGAATTTGGATCTTACTCTTCTTCCCTTATCACCAGCAACGCTGGTGGCTCAACCCCAAACTCAGGACCTGCATTACAGGTGAGGATGAAAGTAACTGGAAAGAGAAATCAAAACTGAAGCGGGACGTGCAGCCTAGTGACTGGGAGGTTTCCTGGGAGGGAAGATGATTTTGGAGTTCATATCCCAGTGCCAAGGGTTGTTTTACATTAAGCAGCTGTTCTATGTAAAGTACGTTAGTGGCCCACAGTGCAGCGATAGGAACTGAAGGGTCCTGCCCCCCTTGAAGGGTGTCTTAAGCAGTAGGAAGCAGATTCATATTTCCTTTCTTTAGCCCAGTAGACCTTGAACTACTTGCTGCTCAGTGGCCCAGCTTCAGCAGAAGAGGGGCTTGTTCCTCATGTTCCCAAAAGCCACCAGTCCTGACAGCAAGGATGCTTGTGGGGAAAGCAGAAGGCCATTCTGGAGGCAGAGGGCACCGAACCTGTATCGCTGTCTCAAAGGTGAGTTGCTACAGCACGGTGCTGAAAGGTGGGCAGGAGGTGCCACACTCATCCTCCGCCCCATTTTTTTTTCTTTTTTTTAAGAAAAGAGCAAGATCAGCTCTAACCCTTGGAGGAGAAGCTGCAGTCTCCTACCTGCAGAGATAGGTCTGTGTATCCCAGATAAATAGAGCCAATCTTTGCCACCACAAGAAGGTGGCTAAGCCCTAAATGAGGTGGGATTTGCAAAGCTGATATTCCCCCTCTCAAGCTAGTATTATAGGCAAGCCCCCACAGCTCCAAAACTGGCTGTTTCAGATGTCACCCCAAGGTGCCTAACTCCCTGCCATGGGGGCTGGGCTGCTCTTCCAGGGTGCAAGATATAGCACCGCTCAGGGTTGCAGCTCCCATGGCTCCTTTTGGGGCTTTTGCTGAACAAACATACAGTAGAGCCACAATCGCAATAGCGTAGTCTTCACAGCAAAATCCCTGTTGTAGTACACAGAGATGAGCGTAGCTCTGGGGGACCGCAGCCAAGTGCTCTTGCTTCTTCTAGGACCAGATCTAACCCTGACATTCTTTCTGAAAATCCTGCTGGTTTTATCTCAGTGCTGCATCTTGTGGCAAACTAGGCCAGCAGATGTGGAGGAAAGGGTTAATGTACCATACAGATCAGTCATAGGACAGCAGCAGATAAAATGGGGCTGGTAAATCATTGTTTAGTCTATTGCAGTCAGGCATTATCCAGTGCAGATCTCCTAGGCCCACTGGGTGTAAAAGTACAAAGATAAAACAAAGAGCAATTGTCACCAGGAGGGTTTTTTTTTCCTTCACCCTGTCGTCCAAAACACTGCTCTTAATGTGTACTGTCCATCTGCTTGTTTCGATTTTGCTGCCTCCTTCCCTCCCATTTCACAAGGGCAAAGCGGAGGGCGAGAGCAAAAGGACTTTAGCAACAAATCTTTTCCTTCCAAATACATCCCCTCCTACCCCCAGTAATCATAACATTTCATTACTTGTCCCAACCATACATTTAAAAAGTTGCTAAGTGGCTGCATGCAGGAGAGCTGTATTACCAAACCTCCATCTGTATTGTCAACAGTGTCTCTGGAGTTGTTGAAAGCTCTCAGATACTTTGATTTTTGCTGTTCTTAAGAGAAAACTTCTTAGACAGCAACACTCAGAAGCCAACAGTTATGGGAGAGTAGGGGATTTTTTTTCCTTTTGTTTAAAGGACATGCACTCTGGCACCGAGAAGTGCAGAAGCGACACATGGCTCATAAATACATAAACTGTTTACTAAATCAGAAACCTGGGAGTCAGTCAAAATCCATAATAGGATCCCAAGATTCATAATAAATAACTTTTAATTATAGTCCTGCACAAAAGTTATTTTAAACAGATGGTTTATAGATTCACATCTGGGATTTTTTTTTTTTTTTTAATTTAGTGCTCAGGCACACACACAGAAAGGGAGAGAACTTCAGCTAAGGTTTTTATTAGTGTTGGAAAAATACGTATTTTTTTAGAAGAGGTCAGGCTGATCCCGAACAATGCTGCCACAGCTGACGCAACTCCCCGGTCAGCACTCGGCTCAGCAAAGAGTTCACACTGGAATCCCAGACTCCCTCAGAAAGGAAAATTTAGGGAAGTGCCGGAGGATCTCCCCAGACTCCCCTCCTGCGCTCACCGAGCCCGACTGCTGGAGAACTCACTCTTTAATGCATTTAGGGAAAGATCAGAAAGTTTTGTTGGGTGCTCGCATTTCTCCCCTCTCCCACGCTTTGCCAGTGGGAACCAAAGGTCTCTTCTTTAACTTGGCATGCAAAGGTGATGTTAAATTCCCATACAGGAGAGATACACTAACCAGACCTAATACCAGCATTGCTGTTTCATGTTACCTTTACTACAACCTTCTCTCAACGCAATTTGTTCACCTTCCACATACACCTCGTATTTTTACCTTCCATCAAAGAACTCTGCACAAAATAGCCCATTCTGGTGACAAAATATATCAAACTAACGGCCTTAAACTCATGTGGTACAGTTAAATAAAATGCCAACATGAAAAGAAAAAGAAAAAAAAAACACTAAAAAGACATTTGAATATTTGGCAGAGGTCTTGGAGAGGATGTGTGCCAAACCACAGCTTGGAAGCTGCAGCCAACTTTCTACAGGGTTCCCCACTGGGCTCCTGCTGGCTCACAGCAGCCACCAGGAGGATGGCTCTTTTCAACCTGGATTTGGCTTGGAAGAGGAAAAAGAAAAAAAAAAAAAATCAGGAGTCCACTTCGTTTCTTCAGGGCTGTACCAAGTAGCGCCTCCATCAGCGGTACCCTGAGCCCGCTGTTGTGCTGAAACAGCTGGCTGCTGAAGACCTTGCAGATGTGGGTTCTCAGGGGGCTAGATTTTCACTGTGAGTCTGTTTTTTTCTTTCTTTTTTTTCTTTTTTATGTATTGAAAATGAATTTAGGAGGCTCGCACTGCATTTCTGATATCCTGAGGCTATTAACTATTTATATTGAATAGAAAAAATGTTGCTTAAACTTTCATTTAACCGAAAAAGGCTGTTGAGAGAAAAATAATAAAAGCAACAGGGGCAGATTAGGTAGGAATATGAACTACCATTAATGGCTAATCCGGAAAACATTCATTTTTTACCATTATTCATCACAGTCCCACTAGTAACTCTGGTAGGACTCCTCACCAAGTAGCTCAGAGTGTCCTTACATTTCTGCCAGGAGAAGCCTGTGGGATCATCCACCAAAACAACAGCAATTTTCAAACAATGGCAAAAGTTACCCCCAGGGAATTTGGGATGCAGCTTTCAAACATGCACGTATGACCTTGGGAAAAGAAAAAAACCATTTAAAATTAATGAAGCAAGTGCATTTGAGTCACTTAGCCACCATCTCTACTGCAAGGCATAGGGCAGGCTCAAACACAAGTCAGAGCATGCCGCATGCCATGACCCGCGTGTTCTCCAGCCATGCTGCTGGCTCTCTGCCGGATGTTGCACAAGTGTGCATAGAGCCACGCTCAGTCCACACAGGCCACAGGAGCAAAGGTTTGGCCCAGTGCTGGCCACAGACTCTGTCCCTCAGCAAAGCTTGGGAGCACGAGGCTCACAGGTGTGTGCCTGCACCTATGCTTATGTGCAGACAACCCTGATGTTGGGCCAACTTGAACTCGAGAACAGGCTCAGACACATGCGTAACTCATGGTCTAGACAAATCCTGAAGTGCTTTCTGAAAACAGTACCCTTGCTCCTTTGGCACTCCTGCCTGGAACTCGCCATCTCAGGTCCAATTTACAAGCTTCTCTTTAATTGGTGGAGTTGATGCAAGCAAGCAATCCCTGCTAATACTGTGGGACTGCTTTCTTCCATGAGCATTTCTCTGCCTGAGCAAGAGCCACATGATTTGGCTGCAGGGAGGAGACACCACTCCCCAAGGAGAGATGTTTGCAGACATTTTGAACCACTGTCAAGGGAGATGAGAAAAAAGGTATCGTTTCACTTGTTCCCCTCCAATTACCTGGGTGGTTTGTTTTTCCTTGCAAAAACAAATTTTGTGGGTACAATAACAAAAATGGCTTAGCACACTAGGTGTGTTTTTAAATTCAAGGTGGAAAAAATATTTCCCTATGAAACAATGTCTGTTCTCTGAAAAATGATACAGTTCTCTCTGTTTACCCACATAAACCTACAAACACCACGGCATATGCTTCACCCCACAGAGAGAAAAGTCCTATTATTTTAAGTGTGTCTTCAATTTCAATGGGGCAACTCACAGGAGTGAAGCCAAACATATGCTTCAGTACTTTCAGTGTTAGGTCCTTGCCCATGGCACAACATGACCACGATTTCAGCATGAATTGCATTAAATGCAAATGATGGTATTTCATCAGGAACAAAATATGCCAGTTCAGTCCACAGAGTCTCTTTTTCCTTTTTTGAACAGAGCACACAGTAGCCTCTGATTTATCCGCTCATCCCTGTAATCCCTTTAGTTTATCTGGCCTCTCTGAGGGCGAGCAGGGAGGAGGCTGCAGCTTTCCCTGCAGTGGTGCTCAGCCAGCATCAACCACCCCTTTCATAATGCGAGCTCTCTCCACTCTCTAGGAACGACGATTAAAACAAAGGCCCTGCTGAAAGATGACACCGAATTTCACTGCTGTGAGGAAGGCATGAGTATGTGCAACTCATTCAGGACACATCACTCACAGCCCCTTATAGACTGAACAGATTTTATTTTTTTTTCACTGTGTTTAATGATGTTCACCAGCATGAGGAAAGTGACCTCGGTGGCCTGCTGCAATCCCAGCTCTCCCTGACAGCAGCCTGATGCACTACTACACGGTGAAAAGAAAGCGCTGTCTTCCTCTTACATTTGTTTGCGTTAATGCAACTGCTGAGGCTGCAGCTGGGATCAGGGTCCCATTACATCAGACATCGCATAAGCACATCGTAGGACTACATCCCTGCTCCAGTGAGCTTATTGACAAAGATACAGCCAGACAAAATGACCGTAACTGCAGATTAAGTCAGCGAGAAAGCCAGAGCAAGATCCAGACCGCTTAGCACTCAATCTCCCTGCCTTCACCTCAATCTCCAAGTGCCACTTTGGATGCGAGTTCTTCAGCTGTAAAGTTAAAGGCAAAACTCTTTACCGGTCAACAGAACAGCATGATGGTCTTCTAGCAATAAGAGACATGGTCTTTACAGGTTCCCAGCAGTTTACACTGTAGTCTGAAAAACTACCTATAGTAATCCAGGAGCCAGGTTTCAGGGAAGGAGTATGCACTGGGGTTCTTGTGGGAGACCACAGCTTTAAATGCATGCATTTAAAATTCACAGCTTTTTCCATGAATTTTGAATGGGTTTTTAAAAAAACAAAAAACAAACAATGTTTTTGCTACTTTGTCAATAAAGAATTCGTATTATCTGATAATTATCAGTCACCTAAATCTGATGCCAATACCTAAGAAAATAGTAGTCACAGGCAATACCTGTCGATTTGAAGCTCAGGGTACAAACCTGCACCCGTGCTGCTAGAAAAGGTTACACTGACCCAACCCTATAAGCTTACAATCTACCCCTTGCTGGATGTTCCCAGTCACTCAGATCAGCCAGCAAAACTTTTCAGATCATCACTGCCCAACTCATTTTGAGAAAAATGAGTGATCTTGGAAGCATGGTCCAGCCTAGCCTGGTTTACCCTGACTGAAGCTGATGGGGCAGAATTCGTTCTCCCAGGGAAGGGACAGGCAGCTGAGGGCCATAAAATCTTCCACTACCTTAGCTCAATCCAGAGGCCACCCACACACAGCTGGAGTCAGCAGATGTGGAACAGCATCGCTGCCCTGCGTGTATTAGCTCCTGGAGCATGCTGCTCTGCTGACCCCCCTTAAGTGCCATAGGATGGCTTGGAGAAGGAGGAGTTTGCTCTTATCATCCCTGAGCCAAACCGGTCTGAAAACACTCTCTATTAAAAAAAAAATTGTTGAAGATGGCGCTGATGAATTATCAAGTTGTTTTCATAGAGGGTAAAGCAGATTGTGCCAAAGGTTTAAAATAAATGATTAAATTATTTGAATTCAAAAAATTTTAGATCAAGCCACGGTGTCACGTTCTGTCCCATCTTAAAAATTAACTCAGTCCCATCAAAAGAGTGTCCTAACAATACTCTACTTTTGTTTCTTAGCTACTGCCATCCTGGCCCTACAGACTGTGTTCAGCTTATTTTCCAGCAGACGTTGCCAATGAGAGAAAAACGAAACCATGAATACAATAAAAAAAAGTACATCAAAATCCGAGTCCATCAGTTCAGAATTGCGGGTTTTGGATGAGATAACTGTATCTTCTGTTACAGACTGAATACTGACCAATAGTAATTTTTCTTCTACTGATGTGAATTAAAACTTCATTTGGCGTTCATTTAAAAGAGATGCATTGACTGTTTTTTTATAAATATCATTTCATCACATTTTGATGGGATAAATCTACAAATATATTACCCAAACAATAGTTACGTGTCATAGCATCTTTATTGCCTTCTCTGAAGTCTGCTTACTCGACTCTTACACTGAAAATTTAGGCAGTGGCAAATGCTCTGGTTTTGAGCTTGAGCCTGTTCTAAAAACTTTGAACAAAGCAGCCCTTGAGGCCATGTACTTCTTAAAGAGTTTAAAAAGCCCAATGGGCCTCCTAACTTACTCTGCAACAAGTCATATCCCATGAAGAAACTCACTTCTGTACAACACAAAAACAGGGCTAGATTAAAGAAAAGGGAAGGAAAAAAAGCAAGGTCCCCTGCTGCTCTGTCTGGCCAGAATCATGTCTTTTACTGCCCATATCCTCTAAAGAAACGATGCTCTCATGATATATTACCCTAATACATCACCAAGTGACAGTTTTCTCATGATACTGTATCCTCAAAGATGTGATGCATGCCAGAAGCAGCAACAGGAGATCTCGGCTGGGGGAGGGAAGGAGGAGGGGGTGTTATTTTCTTCCAAATTTTTAATCTACAAGTTGTTTTTTTAATGTCATTTTGTCAGGAAAATCCCCATCAATCCCAGCTTCATCATCCAGAGGACTCCTAGAAGTTTTGCAGTAGTAGCACAGCTTTTAAATTGGAAAGCACCAAAAAAAAACCCCTCTTCATTTAATTGAAGGATGTTTTGAAATAGGACCAAAACGCTTGAGGAACAACCACCAAATAAAATAGTAGCCCAAAAGAAAGCAACAGGAGTCTGTTTTCTATTATAAAATTATTTAGGCAAAAGGCCTCCAGACGCTGCTGTTTTAATGAACTTGCAAGTAAACTGAGCACNATGAACTTCCAAGTAAACTGAGCCCTGCCCCTGTATTTTTTTTCTTACGTGATCTTGCCCATGGTACACAGTGGTGTTAGAAAAAAAAAAAAAGAGGAGGTTATTCACAGCGGTCTGCAGAGAGAAGGGGCAGCCCCCAGCTTCTAAGCCTGTATAGAGAAGAGTGGGAAGAGACAAGGAACAAGAGCATTTCAGCCAGGACTCCTTGAAGGATGCAAGAGCTTTTGGGGTCTTTTAATGCTGTCTTCAAGTCACAGGGGCTTTCTCCTTTTTGCTGCAACTGCTCCATGCTAGCAACATGTTGGAGGGGCAGCCGGAAATCCTAACTCATGGACAGCTCATGGCAGCAGTCATCCTCAAGCGGCCTTCATCCAGTCGGTGCCAGCAAAAGAAGGCTCAAGACCATGGGAGAATTTAGTCAGAAAAACTTACACTGCATGATGTTTTATTTGACACATCTCATTGCTATGCGTTTCCACTTCATATTTACTCAAACTTCTGATGGATGCAAAGTTTCAATCAGATGCAAAGAAGGAAGGTGGAATAAGCTTTCCTTTGTTTTGATCAACCTCATTGACAAATTAAGTTTAGATTTTGACTTTCAAAACTTCAGCCAACACTGTAGCTACTAGGAGAAAAAGTGTATTTTGACTTGTGAGCTAAGCAAAAGCGATATGGAAGTCACTGAGAGGCAACTAAAAGCCAAAGCTGTCAAAGTCACTTTCACAGTCCTTGAGCTGACTCTGACCGTATTTTGTGGCCTGGCCCTCGCTGCTTTTGGGTGAGATGTAGCAGCCCTCATTCACAGCATGAATGACATGCTACATGACAATACCATTGCAGTCAATGAAACCACCCACGCAAGTTCAGAGGTTTGAGCTGAGCTCTTCAGCGCAGACACATGCACAATGCCCTACGTACTGGGTAGACCCAGTTAATTAAAGAGTTATTTTAAAATGTTGCTCTGGAAAGACGTTTGCTGTCCAAAATAAGAAACTAATATTGCACAACCATTTTCTGCTTGAAAAATCCAGTGGTTAAAACATGTTTTTGCATAATCGTAGCCCTGCAGGGACAGTTCTCACTTCTGAAAAGTTAATTCCCTTCTTTCTGTTTTGCACATGTACAAACAAACAGATTCTGGTATGTCTAAAGCTTGCAAATCTCAACTATAATAATACATTGAATAGAAGCCATACAAGCAGATTTTTTCCTCAGCCTGTGTTCCCTTCACTCCTTCCTTTCCCCTGCCCCACTTGCACTGCTGGAAGTAAAAAAAATACCTGTTTCTGACAAGTAAATGGAGCTGACATTAGAGCTAAACTATAAGGTGAATGGGGTATGTGCAAGCCATTTGTCATCTTGACAAAGTGATTTTCGGTCACCAGTGGGACACTTTAAAGACGTCTGAACGGTTGGCCTTGACCACCAGCATTTCTTACAGCTTATAAAGGGCCCCATGGGACCCAGAACACAACCTGCTTTTGGAAGTGACTCCTGCAGTGGTACCTCCTGATAGATGTAAAGGCAGTGTGATATATCAGGTGCCATTAAGATCTTTGCTAGCAGGTTATATTTACATAAGTATGGAGCCCAGGTAGCATCTTGCTAACCCAATTAATGAGACTCAAATGTCAGGAAAGTGATTATGCCTGGCTGGAAGTCCACAGCGCTCATGAGACAGACAGAGATGATTTCATTGTGTGGGACAGCACCATTCCCTTTGAAGAGCAAGAACTCGGGCAGCAATGCTACTACCTGGGCAGCCAGGGGAAACCACAGCGGAGTTGGAAAGATGGTCTGAAATCCAAAAGTTTCGCGCCGTTAGCATAGGAAGGGCTCTTTATGATGAGAGACTCAAGTGTCATGTAAAAATGGGAACCTGAGGCTGAACCAAAGTATCTACCTGAGGTCTTATAAACTTAATTTTTTATTAACTGTACCTTCCTCTACAATAAGAGGCTCTCATTGCCAAGTCACAGCCCAGTCTGGGTTGGAAGAGGAACAACATTTCTTCCAGCCTGTCCACACTGCTGTGTTTTGCATGGGCAATTGAAGCGCGCTTCGCTAGCCTAGAGAAGTGCAGGCA
>VYZW01019859.1:18816-65689 GCA_013401315.1 Balaeniceps rex
GGGCAAGAAGCAGAAAGCCATCCTTCTGAGCACTGTGTTGATAATGTGAGACTGTAAAACTGCAAAAGTAAACAAGCTGCAAATTGGACTGCTAATCTGACCACAATCAAATTTCATAAACAACAAAGTGAACTGCATGTTTGACATGCTTGCTTTGGGAAGTTGATGTGATGGTCCTGAAACAGGAAAAAATTACTGTATGTTTATGACTCTGAAAACCATTCAGTAGGACGAAAAATGACAATATTTAATCCAAGTGTATTTAAATATGAAATTAATAGAATCTCTCTTCTTCACGGAAGTTCTCATTAAATAGATAAAAATCACGCAATATATCTTCTATTACACATTATGCCAGGGTACCATTTGGTACCTTTAAACAAACAGAACCTTTCAACTGAAATGTGCCTCGAGTCAACCCCCCAATATGAAGGCACCAACACAGCAGCTGCTTTGGAAAATTTGGGCTTGATAGTCTATGTGCTTCAAAGAGCCCTTTTGTAAAATGTATAAAGTGCTTCCACCCCTTGATAACTTCTTTGATGTACAGATTTTTCATCATGTACAGATGAAGAGTATTAAGTACAAGGAACTATTATTACTAAAATACCTTATCCTGACTTTATAAAAATGGCTGGACATCTCATTTTACATTTGAATTACAATGTTATAATTTAGCATTTATTCTAAATAACAGTGTTCACCTAAGGTTCCCAGAATTCCCTCAAACTAATCATTATAATAATTATTACAGAGAATTGCCTTATTATTCATTAGAATAAACTTTATAAAACCAGTACAGAGAAGATAGGAATGACTCAAGATCCACTGGTTCCCTGCAGTGCAGTGGGCAAAATTAAATCAAGTGGAACAGTCCTGCAAACTCTTTGCTCTTAATCCCACGATTACATCAGTATCCCCTAATATTCACCATTAGGCAAGAGAAACTTCTAAGAGAAAATGTTTTAATGAAATGCATTCATATTCTTAGGTGTGTTTATTTTAGGCTCCGAACAGAACTAATTAGTATATAAAACATTAAAATAAACAATACGTGTCTGTCCAGAAAACAGATACATTATTACTTCTGAAGAAAAAGGGATATGTATGTTTTCCTGCTATTACAGATATATTATTACAGACATGTTGCGTTATCCTACTGTGCACCCTAACTACTAAATGTTAGCTGCTAAAGAGATACAACTACAACAGCATTTAAATCTTATTACTATTACTAGTGGATAATTGGATGAAAGTTCTAATTCCTACCTGGTATTCTTAAAAAAAAAAATCAGGTCTTACCTCTAAAAATATATTTTGTTGATTAACAACAATGCAACAGGGAATTGGATCAAACTGGATGAAGCTATACTGTTCAGAGATACCAGCATTTCCAGGAAATGTCAAGAAATACACAGGATTGTTGATTCTGCTCTTGAATTTCTGAATAAGATGTTAGTTTGGGCATAGGCCAATCCAACATACTCTAGGACTGGCCTTGGTGTCTGTGGCTTAGAACAAGAGACATTACAAAGGTACTTTTAAAGTTAACCCTTAAAAGCATCATGATTAACCAAACAGTTTCAACTACAACAGTTCTAGTGTTGGGCTTAAACTATTTTAGACCCTTTCTCAATAAAATATGGTAAAAACACTCCATTAACAACTCTCAGAGACCACTTTTCATAAGACCACTCCACTATTTGTCAGCACTTGAGAATATAGGAGGGAGCTGGTTGTCTACCATTAAAACCTGGTAGACGACAAGTGCTTTGTGTACATAGAAGGCAGGCGTGTGTCTTCTCTACGGTTCCTACTCTACCGCTTTCCTCCCACGCCTTCTTGGCACCTGGTGCGAAGGGGGTGGGAAGACAAATCTCTGCTACTCTTTATGGTTTTCCTCTAGCTACCTACCCTTTTCGTCTGCAAGTGACTCCATCTTTTGTCTCTGCTGCAACTCAGGCTTTCCCAGCCAGCCGCATGAAGAACCTGACAAGTCTCTTCGGTTTCCCAGCTGTGCACAAGGCTCTGAACAGCAGCCAGCAACAAGCAGGGTGACCTTCTGTTTCGCTGGGTGGCCGCTTAGGAAAAAACCCTCACAAACTGTTTATACCTTTTTCACATTTGGAAAGTGGTTTTCTTTTTCAGGTCCAAGAGTCAGAAATTTATCTGATAAAAATTAAGTCTTACATGCCAAAGAAAAAACATACCCTCAGCATTCCCAGAAGCAAAACAATCAAAACTCCCCTGGAGAAGAGGGAAGGGGAATATCCAGAATTACCACTGATAAGCCTGCTAAAATCACAAGTTTCTCTAGATGAAATACAAAAAAGTAAACAGATCTTGATGTTCTTTTTATCTTAATTCTGGTTGCTAAACATTTACGGTGTACTTTATTCAGATTTTTCAGACTTTTCAAAAGCTACACTTTTCAATCCCTGTTTTCCTCCTAGACAATTATTCTCTTTTTCAGCAAATATACCCTAGAAATCAAATTGGTAAAATGAAAAGAAAAAAAAAAAGGGGAGAGGAATTGTAAAGATGGGAGAGGAAAAGAGGCTATATTTTTATTTGCATGTCATAAGGTATAATTTAGAGGAAATTACGACATCAAGTTCCATTATAAAAAAGCAGTTTGTAGAACAAAACATTATATTCTGTTTAAATCTTTAGATATTGTTTGCAACCACAACAAACTCAAAACTTATCTGTTGAAATGTCACCTACTGTGATTTTGAAAATTATATGAACAATGCTAGTTTGTAGGAATGGTAGATTTCTTTTAGAACCTCTGAATCTTACTCAGACAGTAGTTATGCAATTCTTTATTGAAGTGGTCATGCTTTGCTTTTGCAGATCTTGAGCCATGGCAGATCAAGTGCTTGTTTTAAAAGGATAAGTGAAGGAGCATTCCAACTTGTTCACTGTAATTCAGTTCTCAAGAGAATAAAACCAGAAAGATGAAGTTTTTCATGACTACCCTTTGCAAACCCATTATTATACTCCAGCTGGAACTACAGAGCAATAAATTACACATCTATGTATATATATACACATCCCTAATTGTCATATGCATTATATAGCGTATAAAGTGGCAAAAGCCTGGTCAGGAGGAATGAACTATTACTAAAAGCTTTGTGTCGCAACCTTCTCAGATCTGACGGTGCACAGGTGCATATGCTGAGCCACCTGGTCACGTAGCATGGCAAAATGGAAATAGGGTCACACCCAAGGAGAGAGCACAGCTAGCTGCCAAGGTCCTGAAAACCATTCCACATTGCACAAGTGTGGAAGTGGTACAAGAAAAGCATGATGCAAAACAGTCTACAGCTCTCCACACGGATCACTGCACAGTAGCCTAGCATGGAGGCCAGAAACAAACCCCTGGTGATTCAAAGAGCAACTTCAGAGGACTGTACTCACCAAGGGAAAGAGAAGGGAGGAGTATGCCCTTTGGGAAGAAGGCAGTAAAGTGCCTGGTGTCATCCTAAGAAAGAGTTACATACTAGCATGAGCAACACCAGTGAAATATTGAAATGCTGCGCAGCTAGTGTTGGCATGATGATACACAAAGGTGGGGCAGATAAAGGATGGCCACTGATAACACTGGACTGCCTGGTGCACACTCCCATGTCACCATTACCATACTCATTACATACTGTCCATGCTTGATCATTGACGACAGACCTCCTTAATACTCTGCAGTGCATGAATGGCTCGTTGCCTTCCCTGGGCAATGCCACCCTGAGTATGTGGCTATCCACATTATCTCACTCCTGCAAAGCGCAGCATTGTGCCAGTTTGATAGACCTTACATTTTGTCACTGTTATCAGCATCACATTCCTGGACCATTGCTCACGTGACTGTATTTTAAGCTGTCACTAGCCCTCTCAAACAGAAACACATTTTCACCCGTTGCATCCTCTAAATTTGTTCACAGTATTACATGGCGCATGCAATAACTAAGATGAAAATTAACTTCCAAACATAGCTCAACACGAAGACTATGCAGGATGCAAGTCCAATGTAAAGTTGGACATAGCCTTTTTATAACTCTCCTGCATCAAGGTGGATGTGTTGAACTGCTTGGAAGGAGAGTTCTCCAAGTGATACTTGTCTTAAGTTGCCAGCCAAGAGTAAATAAATGTAAGCTGTCTGATACATGTTTCGGTTTGGGTTTTTTTTAACTGTATGTAAAAAAACCCAACAATCTCCTCAATAAACTTTGTGAGTACTTGAAAGATGTCTATCAGAATAAGAATTTACTGGTATTCCTACTCCGCCTTCAAATTTATTTCTATTCTAAAGGGGTGGAGGGAACCTTCTTGACTCAGTACATCCATTGCCATCTTCAATGCCAAAGTGTTAGACTACAAGACGATTCCTCTTGTACCAGTATTCCAGGAGCTACGTTCCTTCTATGAAAATGCTAAGTAACTCTGTGCCATCTTCCCTCCTGTCTTTTGCACGTCTCTAAGGCCCATGCTAGCTGTCAGCTGTAGTCCTGTACACCTGTAATCAACCGCAGCTTAAATGCTCTTGTGCTAAGCTCCTCACCAAAAAGCAGCAGAAATACAAGAGAGAAAGATGTTTTCAAGGTCTCTCTGAACCAGCCATAAGAACTGGACATAACCTAGATGTTATTTTTAGGAAACAAGAGAGTTGGTGTCTTAAGCCAGGTTGGAAATAGCAAAATGAAAACCTTTTTAAGTTAATACTGAAACGAATTTGTGGTTCAAATGGGGATAAGAGGAATAACGAGCTGGGAATATGGAAAAAAGTGGACCGATGAGGAAATTGCAATGATGCCATCAGTCTAGTCAGCAGAATGGTATTTTATTAAGCAGAGAAGTAATTTTGTTGAGCAATACTCGGAGAGGTTCTGTCATGGATAGCTGAAATACTCTCTTGTGCTGTAATTAGCCATGAATTTCCAGACTTTTTGGAAGATAAAATGATAAGCAGGTCTTTAAGTGAGCTGTGTTACAAAGCCAAATCATAATAATCAGATAGTTTTATAGTGGACCTGATGTCCAAGCTTTTTGCCATTGGGACTTCTCAGAATTTTGGTCTCTGCCTACACAGTAAGTACGACTGTGCATATATAACTAGCTGCTGGATTCTTCTCTCTTCATTATTAACAAATGCAGTTAAACTGAGGGCACCTGGCATTTTCTTCTATGAAAGAATCATAGTTTTGTATCCAGAGCATCTCTGCTGCAATGCTATGGATTCTTGCTGTGTCCTGGGAAATCCGGGCAGAATGATGCTTAACCAAAGGTACATACCATTATGGATACTCTTAACTCAGGAATTCTTGGTTCTGTTGTGTGCTCAGACAGATTAATCATGTTAAAAAGAAAATTCTATTATGAATGGCTTACTCTTCTGGGGATGCAATTACCAGAATTGTAGTTCTTTAACCAGAGACATAAAATAAACAAGACTTACAGTAGAATCCTAGGAAAAGCGTAAATCTGGTATCAGGTAACTGAAAGCACTTAAATGACAGAAACAGCTTATTCTGTCTTCTGAACACTCCTACTTACATTTTTGGGTTTGCTTTCTTTCCTATCTGCTGTGAATTTAATCTATAAACAATTAATTGTTCTTGCTTTGGTGTTTTGGCTTGCTTTGGTTTTTTTGGCTTGCTTTGGTGCAATCTTTTTGGTCTCTCCTCTCTGGTATTCCTCTTGTCCCCTCTCCCTCCTCCTACTGCAGCCTTGACAAAGAACAGATACAGATAAAACAATGGACATGCAATTATTGCAGCCCAAAAGCAAACATACTTGATGTACACAAATTCATATCATGTTTATCTTTATTTTTTTCTTTCAAGCAGACATGATATGTAAGTTCTGTCAGCCTGAGAAGCATTGCCAATGGTGACTTACAACTACGGATGGCTGTCCCAGGGTCCTGATTCAGCATTCCTACAGGTACAACAGTACCCATGGACTATTAAAAGTAAACTCCTTGTATAGAGGCTCTGTTATTTCTGTAGTTTTAGTGTCAATGTTGAGAAATATTTATGTTAAAAGACAGAAACATAAGTTATTATTGTTCCCCAGGGCTCAGTTTTGGGGCCAGTCTTGTTTAATATCTTTATCAATGATCTGGATAAGGGGATTGAGTGCACCCTCAGCAAGTTTGCAGATGACACCAAGTTGGGAAGGAGTGTCGATCTGCTCAAGGGTAGGAAGACTCTGCAGAGGGATCTGGACAGGCTGGATCAATGGGCCGAGGTCAATTGTATCAGGTTTAACAAGGCCAAGTGCCAGGTCCTGCACTTGGGTCACAACAACCCCATGCAACACTGCAGGCTTGGGGAAGAGTGGCTGGAAAGCTGCCTGGCAGAAAAAGACCTGGGGGTGCTGGTTGACAGCCAGCTGAATATGAGCCAGCAGTGTGCCCAGGTGGCCAAGAAGGCCAATACCATCCTGGCTTGTATCAGAAATAGTGTGACCAGCAGGACTAGGGAAGTGATCGTGCCCCTGTACTCAGCACTGGTGAGGCCGCACCTCGAGTACTGTGTTCAGTTTTGGGCCCCTCAGTACAAGGAGGACATTGAGTTGCTGGAGCGTGTCCAGAGAAGGGTAACAAAGCTGGTGAAGGGTCTGGAGAGCAAGTCTTATGAGGAACAGCTGAGGGACCTGGGGTTGTTTAGCCTGGAGAAGAGGAGGCTGAGGGGAGACCTTATCGCTCTCTACAACTACCTGAAAGGAGGTTGTAGTGAGGTGGGTGTTGGTCTCTTCTCCCAAGTAACAAGCGATAGGACGAGAGGAAATGGCCTCAAGTTGCATCAGGGGAGGTTTAGATTGGATATTAGGAAAAATTTCTTTACTGAGTGGTCAACCATTGGAACAGGCTGACCAGAGAGGTGGTGGAGTCACCATCCCTGGAGGTGTTCAAAAAACGTGTAGACGTGGCACTCTGGGACATGGTTTAGTAGGCATGGTGGTGTTGGGTTGATGGTTGGACTAGATGATCTTAGAGGTCTTTTCCAACCTTAATGATTCACTTTGATTCGATTCAATTCGATTCGATTCGATTCTGTTCTGTTCTGTTCTGTTCTAAAACTGAAAGAATTAACAAAAATGTAGTTCAGTCCTGCACTGCTATTTAGTACTGTTCTTTAGGAAAAGCTGGCCTACATGTGGGTTCTTGCTAGCAGGTGGTATTACACAAAGACTATCTGTATGTGCTTTGTTTCCATGATTCTGAGCATCCCTTTCTGTCAAATATACTTATGGTAGTCAACACTGCCATTATGTCTCTGTAGACTATGCTCTTAAGTATTCTCTCAATGGAAAGTGCTTTGATAGAAGCTATCTTCAAGTTATTCCCCCTGTACTTTGTTGGTTTTAACATTTTACCGTATCATTTCAGGTTACTGGTTTATGACACTACTCACTAAATACTGTGGACAAGTAATTTAAGATACAGTGGCTTCTTGGAGCACAAGTGTTTGTGGGAGGCATCACTGTGACTTAAATGGTCAGCATTTAAATTCTGTCCCAGTTCTGTATTTTCAGGCTTCTGTGATGATTTCAGTGCTATTTAAATTCTGTTTGCTTCTTATTGGTTGTGGTGGTGTTGTGGTTTTAATTATGAATTGCACATTTATCAACTAAATAATTCTGAAAGAATATTTCAGTATTAATCATCTCAAACTATTGCAAAACATAGCATGATTCAAAGCTAAACATCCTATAAAAACTTTAAAAGTTAAAAGGACGGAGCAAATTAAAAATTTGCTAAGTGTATAAATCCTTTGTCAACCATGTAAGAAATGCTAGCATGGCCAGGACAAAATGAGGCATTCTTCTTTCCTTCCCACATCTCTCCACCCTAATCAAATTTTCAAACCAAACCAGTTGAGTACTGCCCCCCGCCCCATGAATTTAAAAGTAAAGACTTCAGTGTTCTATTAACATCACTTTCTTGCCCAAACCACAGCATGGTTGCAGCCCAAGAATAGGAACAAATTGCGTAGATAGGATAAAAGGAAAAAAACCAACTTAGATAAGCTATTATAATGTTCTCATGTTTTCCTAGGCATTTTAAACCACAATAAGGAATTACTGTGCTGGCCAGCACAATACCATCCTATTAAAATCCATATTAGAAGCCATACAGACAATGAATAATGTAGCTATTCTGAATGTTGTCAAAGAGCTCTCACGTGATCCATGCTTCATCACATTTGGTCTTTTTCCATGTTCTCTGTATACCGTTCTCTTAAATTCATACAAATACATCAGGACAGTGATCCCAAATCCATGGCTTATGGATAACATCCCCCAAACTTTCTACAATTCATACATACATTTAAATATATATCCATACATATGTATCTGTATACATGTATATATAAAAATGTAAATAAAATTCCTATATATATTCTAGCCTATAAAAATATCTATTACTGTATTTTTTGATTGATCTAAACCAAAGAAATGTATTTCTCCAGATTTCCCATAAATTAGTGCACTAGAGGCACATAACATGTAGGTGACTCTCATAGGCAGACCTGGCTATTTAAAGAGGTTAAAACTTATGCTTTAAAATTTAAAACACGGGAGGCTACTCTCTCCTCTGCAGGAATGACAATGGGGAGCAACGTGATTAAAAAGTAGCCCTACTGGAGTGAGCACAAACATGACTCATCGAAAAGGGAGTAAGTGAATGCCAGCTCTTTGTGGGGATTTTCAAGTGATTTTGAATCTATCTGTCTAGTAACAAGGGGGAATTCCTGGTAGAAAAAAAAAGAAATAAAAGAAAGAAAGAAGGAAAGGAAAATGATTCAACTTGTTAAGCCCGGGAGGGAGGCAGAAAGTGCAACCATTGTTTCGGGGAAAAAAGTTACACTTGGGGGAGGAAGGTGTCTGGAAGCATCATACAGCAGCAGTGAACTGTCTGCACTGAACACGCTCTATCAGTGAGACCTACAACCCAACTTGAGTGACCCTTGCTGTATTTCCCAGACAAGAAATGACAGTAATTCTACCAGGTAAAGAACACAATAGTTATACTGAAGAAGAGGGGAAAAAAAAAAACAACAGATAAAAGTGCATTTTTTTATACAAAAGTTGAGCATAAGTGTTGTTAAGCAGATAGAAACTCTGGCAAGAATCCAGATGTCCAGCACAGCACTGAGCAGGCTTTTTTCCCTGTTTTGGTTGGGTTTTTTTTTCCAGTAATACAATAAAACTTTGTCCCACTGCAACATTTAATTAGCTGGAAAGGTATAACCTATTCCAAACAGTTGAGGGCATATCCAGGTTTTAAAAGAAAACAAAACAAAACCAAGAACCAGGCCAACTCCCTGCCCCACCTACGCCCCTCTTAGGTGACTGCCTTGCTATACCTGCCCTTCACCTCAAAAGAAAAAAATTCTATAGTGTCATATAATTTCCCCTTCCTTTTTCCCCTTCAGTCTGCACAAGGTAGGTTAGTGCTCTCCTGAAACTATTTTTTTTTTCTCCTTTGAGAAAACCTACATTAGCAAATATTCTCAGCCCTTGCATGACTCACTTCGTAGGACTTTGGCTATGAGGTTTTGTGTAGCTTTCTGATTCCAAGCTGGAGAAGGATGCCTTCTCTTCTTTCGGTCTCAAGTTTTGGGAGGAGATCGGTTAACCACTGAAAGGCCTTATCTATTAAAAATTGTGGTGAACCTTAAGGCAAAGACTTGTTCTCCTCCGGGCAGGCTCCTCTCACCTATCCACAAACTGATAATTTTGTTGTCTGTTACTTTGGAAAGTGGCTCACTGCTTTCTCACTTACTTGGTATTGGAAGTTTATCAAATGGCAGTGTAAAATCCTTTGTTTCTACTGTTTAAACATCACTCTGGGAGGTGATTTTGTAACCCCATGGGATCCCAAATAGACTTTAGGTTTTGTTATTTCTTGAGAAAATAAAGCACTGTAAGGAGAAGCAGTATGAGGACCTGGGCTGGATGTCTTGCTAACATTTCTCTGAGCAAGGCAGCAATGAAATTAAAGAAGCAGATGAGGAATCCTAAACTGAAAATATCCTAGACCTTGATGAGCTATCATCTTGAAAGATGAGTTAGAAGAGCAGGAGGAATTAGGGATCTGCATATCTGCTGTCTCAGGAATATGGCAAAGGCAGTGATAGAATAAACTCATTTAATCCAGTAATTTGACACAGAATCAAAATGGGCTTCCACAGCCACACCTGGGTGTTAGAAGTACTCCACCCAGTTTCCTTTGTTAAATATTCATGTCGTAGGACTGAATCTTTGTGTGAAAGGTAGTGGCTGTGTTCAGGTAGCAAGTAGGTGTGAGAACTCTTATCTAGATGGAGAATCCTGAGAAACCTTTAGACAGGTACCTGGTTATAGGTCTGGAAATATGACTAATCAACACCTGAATATAAGAGGAGAGAGAGCACATAAATGTGACTTAGAAAAAAAGCTGTTTAGACCTAAGAACCTCGCATGGAATTTTAAAGTCTAGATTTTTTGTGATCATTATTCCTAGTGCACAGGAAATGTATAATTTTTTCATTCACTCATTTTACTATCAGCACAAGCCAATCAAAATTTGAAATTGTTCTCTACAGGTATAAATGCCTTTCAGCTTAACTATATGGACACCTATCAGCTTAAAGCCTATTTGTCTTTAACTACATAATTTCAGGTCATTTGAGTTTGCCATATCACAGGTAAGACTCCTTCTCAATTGGTATTGGTATTTTGTCACTATTGGAGCTGTATGAATGCAAAATACACATTTATCTGTGATTTGGTCCTCAAATGGAATTATTATTTATTTGAAGAGAATGGAATGAATCAAACATTCAGGAAGTTGTTTCTTCATTCACAGTGAGAACACTGGCCGCATTGTTTTATTAAAGAGTCTTAAAGATATAAAAAAACGCCATAAAATTATGGCTGCAGCTATCTACTTCATGTAGTACAGGTTATATGACAGCTCAAATAATCTTCAGTGTGGATCTGCATAGACATTCTAAATATAAACAGGAATTGAATCAAGCTATTTTGCCTTCATTTGCAAAAAAACTCAGACACCAAATACTCCTCCTATTTAGCTCCACTGAGCAAAACTGGATTATGCAAATGTAACCAGGGATGCAATGCATTATTTGGGAAAAGGAAAAGGAATAAGCTGAGTTTTAGAAATCTAGAATATTTTGCAGAACTGACATCTATAAATTATTTCTGGGGGTTTTTTTAGTGTTTAATAGTGTGTTACCAAACTTCTATTTGCCAAAATGCCAAAAGAGAAACTGCTAACCTTCTCTTTCATAAAAGAAATATTTTGCACATTAAATAGGACTGGAAGAGTCAAGAACATGAAATGTATATTTAAATTTGTATGCTTTATTAATTTCTCACAGATCTAGTTACCTCCAGTGATTTAATAAACATATGCTATTTATATATTTGATAAGAGCACTTTAAAATCTCTCTTTCATTGTTATATAGCTGACATTTTCAGCTGCTCAAATCAGAAGCTTACAATAAAACAAACTGACAAATTCCAAACGTCCTTGCAAAGGGAAAAGAAGTGGAAATCTTTGTACAGAACTAGAACTACATCTGAATCAGCATCAGAGGTATTTGATGAGAAAGCAGTATTGATATAGAAGGATGTTGCTTTTTTCCTAAAACAATGATGTAGTGAGAGGAAATGTTTTTGCCTTATAATTTGGGCAACACAACATTTACTCACTGAGCAATACTATCAAATAAGTGACTTTAAACATTTTTTAATTTCCTGCTTTTTTACTACCACTATTTATGAAAGTCAAACAAAAAGAAACAAAGTTACACTGTATATCAAGAACAGTTGCTGTAAAGTACAGGAATAGGTAAGATGATAATTTGTTAAACAATCCTGGAAGAAGATGAAAGGGGAGAAACAGGGTATGTTATGATAGAAGTTTATTATACACTAGTTAATTGGGTGGAGAGAAGACTGTTTTTTGATCAAGCAAGGGAAGCATCCAAAAGGACAGAACCTGACGGCTTTAATTACTTCTTGGAATGATTTTTTTTTTTTTCTGTTGGAAAAGAAATACAAGACAGAGACAGTCCAACAAGTTCTTGGAATATGCTGGGGACAGCTTTTTCTTTAGAAGGTGAAGAAAACCATTAAGGGAGTGGCTATTTTAGATCTTTTGCTGACTAGTAGGCATGAACTGGCTGAGAGTGTACGGGAATTTAGGTGAAAGTGAACTCCATCATTTAATGATCACTACTACAAAAAAGAAAGGGAAAGCGGCAAAATAAAATAACTTTTTTTTTTTTTTTTGGAAAACAAAACCAAATGTTAACAAGCTCCAGAGACTGATAAGCAAGGTTTCTTACGAAGACTGTTTAATTAATAAAAGAATGCAGGAGAGCTTGTCTGTTTTAGTCATTGCTGGAGTCGGCTCTTAATTATCTGAGGTAAAGGGAATAACCTAAATTAGGCAAAAACAGAGGATAATACAAATTAGGCTGCGTAAATTAGTCTGCAAGACTCTGCTTAGTACATTCAGCTTTGAAAGCCTGATGAACAGATTTCCATAGAGAGAACAGCAACAGAAAGGAGCCTGGTGCAAACAGCTTGTGTTCTGTGTCATGCACCGTTTTCTGCTGCTCTCCCACAAGAAATACTGAGGGAAGGCAGGGCTTCATTAAAACCCAATCCCCATAAACCATCTATCATCAGCAGGTGACACTCTGTTATTACACACATTAGCAGATTATCCCAATACAGAAGAAACTGCTGAGCTCACACACATACACCACACACACAGTTTCCTTGATTTTTATGATTTATCTAACAATCAGACCTTCGTGTTATGCATCAAAGTGTAAAATGATGTGGCCTGCTCTGATACTCTTTTAGATGCTTCATTTAAAGGCTTTTAAATGTTCTTAGTAAAATGGATTGGTTCCAGGTTAGAGGAATGACACCCCAACAGTTTAACTTAGCTGTAAGTATGAACAATTTATTTCAAAAGAACAAAATGCCAACTCAGAGCTCACTAAATAACAGCTGAATTTTGCCGTTCTTAAATTTCCACTGAAAAAATCAAACATTTACTTGCTTTTCTAGGAGAAGTCCTTGCAAGGACTTAATACAGAAGTCCATCCAAGACAGCAATAGGGTGAACAGCATTTTTTTCTGTTGGAAAACTAATTCCCCAGCTAGCTCTACTGCAATAGAAATGTCATCCCATCACAGTACTGCGCCATTTTGCTGTTTGGTAACTGTGAAGAACTGAGCTCTTTTTGTAGGCATGTTTCTACAGTATCAATAGAACTAAGATGCTGAATAAGACCACAAGGGATGTTTGGGGTTTATATTATTTGTATGTTCAACTAAAGACCAATTCGTTTCCAAAGGCTTCATATAGAAATTAGTAGATGAGATTTGCTGGCTTAAGAAGACTAGACAATAAATTTATTTGTTTTAAAGACAGAATATTTTAAGCTCTCATCAAATATATTCAGATGAATATTAGTTCCACAACCAAGAAAAAAGCAACTTTTTCAATTACTGGCCTGCTGTGTACTTTTGTTAATGTGGAGAAAAAAGTATTTCTCTCTCCATGGAAAGATTACAATAAAGACAAGAATGGCATTGCACAACCTTGTCTGCAATCTGAAATTAAGTTCTCACATTAGAACAGAAGTAATTAGCATTTTCCCTAGCTTGCTTCCATGCAGTAATACTGCTGCCAAGCAAATGAGTAACACTACACGAGCTAAATGAACACTAGGAAGCAAACACGTAGCCATTTCTCCTTCTTTGGAATAAAACTTAACATAGGAAATAGTACAGGTTAAGTAAGAAACTGTAAAAGTGTAGGTGCTGTTCCTTTATTATTTTGGCTTATATATATTTTATGAACAAAAGGAAAAAGCCATATGGTTTGTGAGAGCATGTGGAAGATCTCCTCGAGCCATTTCCTTTGTTGGCTCTTCGTGCCAGCTGTAGTCATTATGTACCTTCCTTATTTCTGTATATTTTGAAAATTTTCCAGTACTTCAAACACAGGTCTTTTAAAGGAAGATTACAGTTATACCTAGTGTTAAATTCTGTTTTCAGAATAGTAATCTTCTTTATGGTATATGTGAGTGTGTGTATATGTATGTATATATATATTTTTATGTAAACACACATATTTAGTTTTCTCTTACCTTTCTAAGTGCTGCTGGTAATGAGGTAGTAGACATCGATATCGCTGGAAGAACATAAGAGTGTGGACAGATTACTGATGATATTTGGCTTTCTTGAACAGTATAGCGTCTGTCTGATACATCATAGTACCTGAAGGGAGAGTAAACATTGTTCAATTAATACATCCTAGTGAAATAAAGTCTGAGCTAATATCTGCTGTATTTCTCGACAAAACACACTAAGCTGTTTTCTCCTGTTGTAGTGGTTCCAGGCCTCTGGTACTTCTAAAGTCTATGGCTTTATTTTAGCCAAACTACTTGCTCCTCTTATTAGACATTAATTCGTCCCACCTGCTTTAGCTATCTGAAACTCTAACTTGTCAGCTTTTTCCTGATAACAAAACAACCAAAACCAAAATACAATATTCAGCAGGATAACCACATCAGAGCCACAAGTTAGAAAAATTAGTCGTCTTATCTTATGTCACTCCACCTCTACAGACACAGCAGATTACAACATTTGGGTTTTATAGTTGCATATTACATCACACGTTCTGTTCACCTTCCTTCTGGAAGCCGTCTCAGTAAAGAATCAGTTGAATTCTCAAAATGGAAGGTCATTTATTGGGAAGATGCTGTCACAATGAAAGTGATTACAATCTTTAAAACAATACATTAATTTTTAGCAAGTCAATCCTAAAGCTTAATGGACCTAATTTTGCTTATGCTTATTCTGCATTTTGAATTTTGAAATTCTGAATCCAAAGAATGTGGAAAAGTTCACTTAGTCTCCTCCTAAGAGAGAAATAAAATAGTAAAAACTGACCAACTTATATCATCTCTTTCATTTCACTGTCTGAAAAATCAAAGTAGCAAGAATACAGAATTCTCTGAAGATATGGTTTCATTAAAAAGGTTGATAAAAAAGACGTTTTATATATTTAGTCCTTTAGATGATTCGACAATTAGTGAAAACCCAGCTTTTTTTTTAATTTAGGTATTTTGATATTTTTATTTCAAAATTGGACTGTATTTTTCATAGGATCATAGGACAATTCAGGTTGGAAGGGACCCCGGGAGGTCTCTGGTCCAACATCCTGCCCGAAGCAGGGTCAGCTATGGGATCACACCAGGTGGCTCAGGGCTTTAACCAGTCAACTCTTGAGAACGTGCAAGGACAGAGACATCACAACCTCTCTGGGCAATGGTGAAAATGTTTTCCCTCACATCCAGTCTGAATCCCTCCTATCTCAATTTTTGCCTGTTGTCTCTTGTCTTCCCGCCACGCACCACTGTGAAGAGTCTGGGTCCGTCTTCTTGGTGACCTCCTCACACGTACTGGGGGGCCTCCAGGCCCCTCATCACCCCCCAAAGCTGCCTCTTCACCCAGACCAAACAAGCCCTAATTCTCCATCCTCTCCTCACAGGGCAAGTGCAGCCTCACAGGCAACCCCTGACCATACCGGTGGCCATCCGATGAACTCACCCCAGTTTGAAACACTGAGAGATCTTTAGGCAGAAAATGCCCTCACCAAATATTTTGCTTTCAGGAAAAAAAAAGTCTCAAAATGTTTTTGGTTTTTTTTGTCCTTAAAATATGCATATTTTCCATTTCAGTTGGATCAAAACTCCCTTTCCCATAGGCTTCTTTTCCAGACTCATCACAAAGTCCAGCTCTGTTTGTACAGCTTTAGTTGCAAATTTAGTTTTATAACTGACTGCCATATAGAGTTTTCAAAGAGTAAATAAGCTAGCAGAAAAGCCTCAGGCATATATATAGAGGTGTTCAGTTTATTGCATAATTGTGGTGAAAATGTTTTGACATTTTAACACATATCCCAATAAACATGTGCAATTATTTTCTTTATTTACCTACTTCCAAGGAAGAAACTGCATTGCTCTCAATAGCTGGTTACCTTCTCCAAGCCATAGCTGACTTTGAGCTGTCCATCTTGATTTTCATTTTCTGCCTCCACAAATGGAGTTTGCTTTTGGGGTGGTTCCTCACACATTGTATACGAGAGAATTCAAAAGTCACATTAACCAGCTGCTCATCTACTGCTGAAAGATCCTGTTGCACCCTACTCTGTCTAATGCATATACTGGAGGCCTCTGTGAGACTGCTCAAGGGAGCAACAGTAGACTGAGGACTATCAACTCAGGGACTCAGAGCAGTCATACTCTAACAAGTGATAGAGTATGGGCTGGAGACCGGGAAGGTGCTTGGTTGAAATCCTGGTAAGAAGTCCAGGTAAGGAGGAGGAAAATAACAGCACGCCACGGGAAGTGGATGGAAGAGCTGTCAAGTGTTGAGGTGACACCAATGCTCTGGGAGAGGCCACCATTCACAGTGGCGCTGCTGGGCTGGTGCCAAGCATCTGCACCCCAAGTGCTATATAATGAACATGTCAGAAAACAACATGCCACCAATCCCACACACCAAAATGCCAAAAGGAGGAAGCAAACACGTCCTAGGGAGGAAGTCATGATGTTTCCCCAGGATCCCCTGTGTCCTGCTGCAGAAGGGCGCTGTGCTGGTCCCCAGGAGAGCCAGCAACATCCACCTGGGAGGCATCTGCCAGCTCCCCTCCAGCCATGGAGGCAGGGCCCCCCCGGGGGCACCCTCACACCTCACCCCCACGGGCCCACTCCTGATGGGCCATCAGTCCCTGAGACAGAGTTAGACCTCAGGGCACCGGCAGGTCCACGGCCTGGTAGCCAGGAAGCCGTTGCTTTCAGAGTATGGTGAAGCAGCACTGTTTCTTTCAGACAGCTTTTTTTAAAGGATGCAATTTCACGCCAAAAGCTGGAGCTGACAGAAGCAGCACAAAAAGTTTCGAGCCAAAGACAGCACACTGGAAAACAGCCAACTCCAGATTTCCAAACGGGTGAGAAGAGGCACTCTCTGAATTTCTTCACAGTTTAAGGCCTATCCTCCCAACAATCTGCTGATGAGCTGAGCTCGCCAGAGCCTCCCAAAAGCTTTACTTTATGGCACCGGGCAGTTTTCCAGGGAAACGCTGCGGTACGCTTCCCGCCTGAAGGCATGGGCATGCACACAAGCTCCCGGGGGCCAGCGGGTGTGTAAAGGCACAGCGCTGCACCTCCTCTGCCCTAACTGCCCAGCCAAATTCTCTCCTTCCAGCCCAAATGCAGAGCAGCTCACCCCAACTCACTGCAGAGAAACTCACCGTGGGGCAAGGGCAGCCAGGTGGACAGTTACCGTAGAGGAGATGATGCACTGTCAACCCACACCCTTGCTTTCCTCACCCAGGCTGGTTTGTGTAACCATCCCAACTCACTCAACGCCCTGAGGGCCTGGGGGGAAAAGGGTGCTTGCAACATGCTAGGCACGTTATGAAACCCTCCCAGATGTTTTGCAAGGTCCATCAATTGTTGGAGACACTTGGAGAGGGGCTTTTCCTGTGGAGGCAGGAATTTTTAAATCAGGAAAAATGGTGGGGTGAATATTTATGATAGACTGAGTAGTTTATTGTTTGCTATATGTTTGGCTACTGAATAGTACAACTAATTACGTCAAAAATGCTCAGAGTATGTTTACCTGGTCTACAGCAATGTGTGTCTGGCATGTTTTCATATAGCTAATGAAAATAATAACTAATTTTACAGTGAAGCAAAGGAAGAGCAGGTAGGAGGCCTTGGAAATTACCAAGCTTTTGAAGAGAGCACGAGGCACTAAAAGGAGGAAGGAGAAGCTTTGTAGGTACGTACATCTTCTCTTTACCAGTACAGGGATACTGGCTCACAGCAGAACTACTGACTGGAAAAAAGGAAACCATCAGATAGGAATTAAACTGGAGAGTGCTCTCTTTATGCCGCAGACCACACACCTCAGCCCCATTGCTTGTACCTGTCCGTGCCTAAGTCCTTGGTAGCGACACAACGCTATCCTATTAACTGTCTTAAGGTATTGTCTTAAAATATGATGACAATTACAAATCATTTTGAAGGGAATTAACCTGAAGACAAAAATATATGAAAACACTAAGATAGGACAAATAAGCAAACAACTCACAAAGCAAAAGAAGAAAAGAGGAGATTGCCATACATTTTAAACTAATAATGCTTACCTAACTGGCACCCTTGTAATTTTACAGCCATGGCTTCCCTCATAATCCATCATATTCACCCCTGATATCCATCTACAGACTGCTATTTTTTAGAACAGTCTTCAGTCTGTACCGAGTAGATGGTTCTTGCATATTAATTCCCATTTTCAATCAACACTTTTACACAGGATGAGATCATGTTTTAAAAAACAGAGAGCATGTATGAGCAAGAGCAACTTGATTAGAACAGAAAGACATCTTGTTTGTTTATTCAGATCCTCTGCCCAGTCTCCCCCCTCCCACGCCATATCAGCACTTAAATTTTTCCCTGGGACTAGCAAATATCAATTTGATCAGCAAAGTGTCTGTGCTAAAGATCTACTGCACAACATAGAACAACATTAAGAGCAGTAAAGGGCTTTTCCCCGGCTCGCCCACCACCTAGGTGCTCATGACTATGATGGGTGCACCTACGCTGTCAAATAATTTACCTCCCTGGTTCATTCCCTGGTCCTGGTCCCCTTGTCAGCCATACTGCACATGCATCACTTTGTGCTTGGACTCTCCTCTGGAGGAAACCAACTACTTCCCTCCGAGGAAAAGCCGAGGCGCAGCTCTGTGGACAGACTGCCCTGTGGATGGCAGAGCAAGGATGGGACTATACCAGCTTTGGCTCCTCCTGCTCTACACTATCCCAGCTAGCCTCCTGCCCTCAGACACCCCCTGTATGCCCCACACCGCACCCCACAGCATGCAGCATACCTTTGGTGTAATGCTGTAAAAACACCAGTCTTGCAGGCAGCAAAGCAGCCCTCATGTTACCTCATTGAACTGAAGCCACAAAAATATAATTATGGTCTTGCAGCCACGGGGGCATCGGGCCCAGGTCAAGTGTTAGGCAGCGCAAACACAGCCAGTTCACTCTAGAGGCGTGTAATCTTGAGAGGTGTGGATGCATATATAAGGATCGCTCCCTGGGGCAGATCCTTTACCAGTGTAGACTCTATTTTAAACAGGTTTTTTTTTTTAATTGCACATTATTTGAGTTGCTGTAGTTACAGTCTTAATATATTTCAAGCATTTCAAACAGCCTGCTCTGGGCTGAAGTTTTCCATACAAAGCTCCTGCTTGTTAGGCCTTCTGTCATCTCTTCCACAAAACCAGTCTGTGGACTTCCTGAACATTCTGCAGCAAGCTACGTACTGCATTTACATCACCTCTTCCCACTGCCTCATCAGTCCCATTACTGTCTCCCCACTCATGGAAGAGAAGAGCTTCTTCTCTTCCCTTCACTAGAGCATTGTTCAGACCCAAACCAGCCTCAGCTCCTATACAAAGTGGTTTGTTACACTGGGGTAACTAAACCCCTCTTGTACCTACCTACCTACCTACCCACACGGGGTTTCAAGGAGTGAAAAGCCAGAGCAGGCGCACGCGTCCTTGAAGGGACATGTGCTTGCGACACAGCTTTCTGCCGTGGGAGTGACAGGGTGCGTGTGTGTGATTTTTATAGGAAAACTCAGCATCTCAAACTTCTCCCAGGCCCTGGGACTGATGAGTGGCTCTGAGCTCCTCCTGGGGCATGGCACTAAGAAGTGGCGGGGAGGCACGTATGCTCTTGTGCCAGCACCCTGCCATCTAATGGCCAGGTGTCAGATTCACAGGTGAATCAAGTTTTACCTTTCTGCCTCCACCTTTCTAGATCCTAGAGATAGAAAAGTCTGTTTAAACTACCTTAGGTCACATCTTGTCAGGGCAGATGTATTCCTACTGGCTTACTTCAAAGTGTTCTGTCACACATCTTAATAACAGGTTTAATACCTCACCTAAAAGTACCCTTTGTTATAGTTACTCCACTCTGCCTTACTATGTCAGCCTAAATAATCCCTTTCTTTGTTTGGCAAATTCACACCATTTAAATATTTGCAGGCTTCAGCTGTATCTCTCACTCAGCCATTATTTAGCATAATCTTTCCTTTTGTAAATGAATTCCCACGTTCTCCTCTCTGTTTCCTTCTGACAACATCTCTCTGGTAAAGATGTGTCCAGAGCTGGACACAATGTTCCCATTCTAGTCACACCAAAAATCACAAAGAGCAGGTCTACTGCCTCGTCGCTTTGTTCCACGATACATTTGCACACACAAAGACTGCACAGAGCTTTTTCTGAGCCACTGTAACACCACAAACTTGTCATACTTGTTGTCCACTGCCATACCTACATGTATTTGTTTTTTCAGCCCTACTGCCTTCCCAGTACAATATATTAATTTCAGGTTATTAAATGTATTTGTTTGCATTTGGCAGTTTGTTGAAGCTCTGAGCAACTGCTCATGAGATGAAATGGTTTCAAGCTTCAGGCTTTCTTGAGCTTCAAACGGCACGCAATTGGAAATACTACAGTCATTAGTCCTTCAAAACATGTTTTCCCGAATCCTAACACAGATACACAGTGTTGCTCTGTAGCCAAATCTTTAATACAGTGAATCCAAGCAGCTTCTGATTTCTTATTCCAAGTGACCCTTTTCCATTTTGCAAAATCAAAAAGCCCCGCTGTAATAGAAATTATTGCAGTTATTCATCATGTTTAAAGTTAACTTCTTTAGCACCTCTACTAATTGGGAAATAAACCCAATACAGACACTTCAGACTGAGAATAGCTGCATTTGAATTACGAGGTTATCTCCTAGATAATCTGGAAACTTAGTGAATAATGTCTTTAGCTGTACCAGAAGCCCAGCCATTATATAGCTAGTTAAAATCTTCATGAACAGTAGTGTAGAACTTGATCTACATCAGGCCTGTACCAGATGCTCATCACCATTTCACTCTTTTGCCTCCTGATACTAAGGAACTTAATCATTGTAATAGATTTAATTTTGTATCTTCCTGGCATCATAAATATCTTTTCAGCAACTCCACTTTTTCCCTTTTTATATCTATGAACCAGATGATTATCATTCTGTATTAATGTTGCTATGAGGAGATGCATCATAAATTTCAGTTAACACGTATCACAGACAATCACTTCTCTTTAGTTGTACTTCTAGCTCTTGTTTGCATAGGAAAAAAACACAATCTAACAAAACCAACAAAAATAGCACCTTGGTTTTGTACCAAACCACTTGAACATATACTGATACACTTTCTAAAACCTGGTTTCAAAGGAGGAACACATTTTGTCATTTGATTACTTGGAGACTATTTGAATTAACTGAAGCTCTTTTTTATTCTGTAATTTGAAGACCATTAACAAACTTTGTCAGTTACTACTTTTCGAGAAACGGAACCCCATGTGCTGATCATGAAGTCTAAACAAAAAAAAAATTATTGTCCTGGTTTCAGCTGGGATAGAGTTAAATTTTTTTTCTTCTAGTAGCTGGTATAGTGCTGTGGTTTGGATTTAGTATGAGAAGAATGCTGATAACACACTGATGTTTTAGTTGTTGCTAGGTAGTGCTTACACTAGTCAAGGACTTTTTCAGCTTCCCATGCTCTGCCAGGTGCACAAGAAGCTGGGAGGGAGCACAGCCAGGACAGCTGACCCAAACTGACCAAAGGGCTATTCCATACCATATGGCATCATGCTCAGTATATAAACTGGGGGGAGTTGGCCGGGGGGGGAACCGCTGCTCGGGGATGGGCTAGGCATCGGTCGGCAGGTGGTGAGTAATTGCATTGTGCATCACTTGTTTTGTATATTTTTTATCATTATTAGAATAATTATTATTCCTTCCTTTTCTGTCCTATTAAACTGTCTTTATCTCAACCCGCGAATTTTACTTTTTTTTCTTTTTTTCCTGATTCTTTCCCCCACCCCACTGGGGAGGGGGGGAATGAGCGAACAGGTGTGTGGTGTTTAGCTGCCTGCTGGGTTAAACCACAGTTTTTATTAAAAAAATTATCGTAAGATGCCCTCCTTTGATTGTCCCCCCACCTTTTTTTTTAATTAGTCAGAAAAACTCATTATTACCATCTGGCCACTGGGTGGCACCTCTACATAGATGCCAGATGTGCCCCAACAAACGCATGTTGCCTGTGATAACCACTCCATTCCTCCCACAGCCAAGGGTTGACGTTATATCAGCTCTGCGTATTGCAGCCATATTTGGGAGACAGCTAAAGTTTCTTACTAAAAATTGACTTTGCAAGATACTCCTGAAATTTTCTGTTGTAATTTTACTACTCCTAATTTTGGGGAAAAATGAAGCTGTATAAAACAACCTGTCAGTGGAAAACCTATTCTTTTGAGAGATGTGACAGAGAAGATAGATACATAACAAACTTTATTGCTTTGTATTAATAGAAAACAAGTCATGTCTGACATTGCGGTAGCATCCAGCGAGCCCAAGCAAAGTCAAATTCCAGTTTTGGTGGGCAGTGAACAAATACACACCGCTAACATGCTCGCCCCCAGAGATCATGTGTAACTATTCTGCACTGGAGTAGCTCACTGAGTGTAGAGCTAATCTTGATATTTATATTCTGGCCTAGCTTTAAAGCATTGTATAAACAATAATCATCACATTGACTTAACCTAACAAAGGTAATATCTCATTTTATACAGTAAGAAGCTCAAAGAACCAGATGAAGCTGTTTGACTGAGGAGACGGAAAGCCAGCATCACTCATTTCTTTAAACACATGATGCTTTTCTTCCTTTGTTCATATTGACTCACCATGACTTGATGAACACAAATATCATGTTACCGCATAATTTTGCTACTTTCTGTAGCTGCATCGAGAGATACAGAAAGGTGTTTACAAATTCAGGGACATGAAAATACTTCTGAACATACAGACTCACACTTTCAACATTGTTCCCCCTGCTCTTTTATGTGAGTATTAGCATTTGGTTCAAAGTGGTAGCTGGAAAAAACTAGCAAAGTTTGTGCTCTCTGGTCTTTAAAGTTTGTTGTGAGCATCTAGCAATCTGCCTTCGACTGAAGTTCCACTTTGAAAAAATCCAATTCATTTGGGCATCTCTAAGTACATTACAATTCCATCAGCAAACAGGAAAGTCTTTAATTCTTAGAAAAAAGTTTCTGCCCACAAGAAGGGATGAAACAGGTTCACATTACACCAAAACAGGCCTCTCAAGTTCCCACTGGCCAAATGCGAGAAAGCCCGTGCAGGATGGGTAGAGAGGCAGCAGGGAGCGGTGCACTAACTAAACACACCGTAACACTAGGTCTTGTGGTGGGGCCACATCTTGTCATACAGATGACCACAGCGCCAGACTTCAGCTAGGGACTGCAGCTTACAGGAAGGTCCCTTTCAGCATGACATCCCAGAAGATTACACAGCCTTTCAACAGCCTAATGCTCCAGCTCTCCCTTGCTCCAGCTTCTCCTGCACCCATCGGGCCGGTGAGGAGACCCCTGGGCAGGTCCCGTGAGCTGAGCAGTACACAGTGGGGGTCAACCCCCAACAGCACAGCCCAAGAGAATGAGGAACAGGCCGAATGAATGAGATGCATACAGGACTTGTGAGGTTTGGCTGGCGCTGCTTAAACTCATCAATTTATCCATTCATCAAAATCTTCATAAACCACACCCTGCAATTACAGCAAAGGAACTCGCCTAAAATGAGTTGATTTCATGAGCTAAATTAGCCCACTGTCTAGAACAAAGACAACCAACTAGTGTGGTACCAGCCACTTTACATTCACATCAATTATGCTAAGCCTAATTGAAACTCGGGTTTTTGGCAACAAAGCAGAGCCACCTTTTGCTCAGAAAATAACACAGTGGCTTATATTCAATGGGGATTTGTGATTACAAATTGCATTAATATAAGACTTTATTATGTTATTTCTGAGTATCAACAATCTAGAAATACATAGGAAACCTACAAAACAGTTTCAAACATGCTACAGAAAAAAGCAAATATACTTTTTAAAAAGTGGCACTATAGAGGCACCAGTTAAGATCGTAGACTTGGAAATTTAGCTTTGAAAGTTGGCCATTAAAATTTTACTGAGCTTTAAGCAGAAAGGAAGGACAATTTATTACAATGGTTGAGCAGCTGTTCTTGATGCCAGGAATGGAAAATTGAATTAAAATTATATATTCAGTGAGAAGTAATAGGAAAACATGAAGTTATACTTAGATAAGTCAGCTCATGTAATGTGAGATGTTTTGTTGCTTCTAGACTTAATAATGGACTGTATAATTTCAGGTTTCAAATAACGATAACTTCATTGCAAAACATATTAATATGGATTTTCTCATTTGCCTAAACCCATGCACCTGTAGAGATTTTAACACAAATCCTAACATTTTACTATTTTGGTTTAAGAAACCTGTCACGGTTTAACCCCATTCGGCACCTAAGCACCACACAGCCTCTCGCACACCCTCCCCACCCCCCACTGGGATGGGGGAGAGAATCAGAAGAGTAAAAGTGAGAAAACCTGTGGGTTGAGATAAAGGCAGTTTAATAGAACAGCAGAGGAAAATAAAATAATAATAATTATTATTATTATTATTATTTAAAAATAATGATGATGATGATAAAAGAATATACAAAACAAGTGATGCACAATGCAATTGCTCACCACCCGCTGACCAATGCCCAGCCAGCTCCCGAGCAGCGATCGCTGCCCCCCTGGCCAACTCCCCCCAGTTTATATACTGAGCATGACGTCATATGGTATGGAATAGCCCTTTGGCCAGTTTGGGTCAGCTGTCCTGGCTGTGCCCCCTCCCAGCTTCTTGTGCACCTGGCAGAGCATGGGAAGCTAAAAAGTCCTTGACTAGTGTAAGCACTACTTAGCAACAACTAAAACATCAGTGTGTTATCAGCATTATTCTCATCCTAAATCCAAAACACAGCACTATGCCAGCTACTAGGAAGAAATTTAACTCTATCCCAGCTGAAACCAGGACAAAACCACACATTAGTCTCATTCAAATTCTCTGCATATTTCTATATGGAACAACTGAGTGAAGTTCAAATCATGTCTTAAAGTAATAGGATGACAATACTCAATCACTAGTTATAAATGCATTGAACAGGCCAGGTCCATGGCTGTCATGTCTTAGAGCAAACAATCTTCATGTTATATGTGTATTTACAGTTATACTTATGAGAAAAAAACCACTAAAAATGCTTTAACACAGATACATTTCAAGGTACAACTTTGAAATATCTATTTTCCTACTTCCTATGGCTTTTCAAGTCATGAGTCCCGCAGAAAAAGTAGTTCAGGGAAATCTTGGGAATCATTAAACCAAGGGAACAATGGAGAAAGTGAAAAGGCGACTCACAAGCAATACATATCAACTGCACTCACAGATGCAGCATAAAAAGTGGTTTTGTCACAAACTCTAGCACAGCGCCACCATGAGATACAATTTCACAGTACATCCTGTAGCCCTACAGATTATCAGCAGCACTCTCCATTCTTATTTTCTTTTGAGAGCAATGAATACAGAAATTTAAATTGTCAAAAGTTACACACCAAATTAAACACATGGATGTGGATGGGCTTTCTTCATACCTCTGCAGAGGACAGGCTTTCTGCCAGCTCAAACAGACATCATAACATCGATTTACACTATGAAGTGCTTCTTTGAAGTCATATTGGCTTTTTAGGAAGGACTAACTCACAGAGCAAGTAGCAGCAGACTTCATGATTCATCCTGGATACGAGCTTGCTGCAAGGCAGCCTACTTGCATCTCTGCATCTTAACTCTATAGAGCCAGAAGACCATGGGCTTTACTTTCAGAGTTTGTTTTGCTTCACCTTTGGAGGAATGACAGGTTGTCTCCTGACAGTATTTTTGCCTCTTGTCAAACCCAGATATCACTCCCCTCTTTCACCTCCTTCTCTTTTCCACAGTTATTAAAAGTGATCTTGCAGGCAGTGAGGGAAGGTAAAAGAAAGGATGTAAAAAACAGAAGAGAGGGGGAAATGAAAAATGAACATGAGAGGATCCTGAGAAAGGAGGGTCAGACAAACTAGAGAGAATATTTTTTTAACTGGGACACTGACAGCCCAGTTAATTTTGTGTAAGGCTTTGTTATTTAAAAATATGAGCATTTTCTTACAATTCAGTACACTTACTTAATGCTGCTTCCACTTTGCTCATTAACAGCTCTCGTCTGGATTACTAAACTACACAGCCTTCAACTATTGGTTACGAACAGCTCATCTTCCAGCCTCAATGCTTGTTCATCCTAGGATGCTTATATACGTCCTGAGCAGGAAACACCTTCAAGTTAATTACATTAAATGTCTGGGATGGAGACTGCCAAGCGGTTCTGAACACAGGAAAGCAGGCAGAGACTCTTTGTAATGAGTAAAAACAATGTGCTCCTATAATGAGATCATTATATCAAAAGAAACACCCTAAGAAAAAACTAAGTTTTTAACTTTGAGGAAGCTGGTTAAGGCAAACTCTTTATTTCTATCTCTTGCACTGATCTGTGGCCACGCCTCTATAAAAGAAATACATTTATCTTGTCTCTCAGATTTAAAAAACAGATAGCCAGAGCAGAGGTGGCTAATCTCAATGCATATGCACTTCTGAGTGAAAACAAGTTTGATTTGTCCACCATAAGCCTTAACTTTCAGCCACACCTACTCTTCTGATTGGGTCAAGTCTATTATTAATGCAAGTTCCCTCTCCACGTGACAAGCAAATTTAGATATAGTCCTCCTTATCTTTGATTAAAGATGACATCTATAAAATTATAAGATTACTATGGTTGTGTTTGAAGCTGAATTAAGAAGAAAAACTTAAGGGAGTGAACTTGCTCTTACTAGCCTGCAGCTATAGCATCACATATTCTTACCACGTCTACCTGACCTGCTCTGTACTTAGCAGGAGTAACCTCCACGCTGTTTGCTGAAGGAATTAATTTTCATGTCTCAGTAAGTGTCATGCTTCAGTTCTTTGTCATCAAGAAATGAATTATTTTGGTATGGCACCAAGTGACAAACCGTATTGTTTAAGTGTGCATGCACACTATCTCCGTGATTCTGATGCTTGATGTATTTTCAGTGTGTAAGCTCCTGAAAGCTTCTAGTCTTAAAAAGATCACGTGACCATTTAAAAACAAGCGAAGAAACAAAAGCACCACATACAAAGTTTTCTGGTGTTCCTTTGGAACCAAAGGAGTTTATACCATCCTACTATCTCAGTAGGTTAGGTAGCTCAGTTCGGATTTGGGTCTTATGCAAGACAGCTAATTGACAGTTGAGTACAGAGAGTAATTAAGTAAACATCTCAAATCATACAAAATAATTCTACTACAATTTCAATCACATTTTAATTTTAAAAAGGTTCACACATTAAACTTTATCCTAAAGCATCACTTGGTACAAATATATTATGAGTCTTGGACTTTACACATGAAACACAAGTCGTTCTGGAGCCAGTTCAAAGACTGACTTAAGTCATTTAGGATGTCCTATTTACAATAGCTTACTACAGAGTCATCTGCCAGCAGCTCTGTAGTTACCTGCTAAAACCTTCTATTTTAATTTCTGCATTTGCCTACTTTCAACCCTCTAAGGGCTAGAACCAGTTTAACAAGGCATTTATCTTGTCATTTGTGACCCAGATGGGGAAACTCCTTCATAAGGGACAAAGAAATTAGCATCTCCCACAGATAAATCCTCAGGATTTGGGGGCAAAACATTTTTGGTACTGGGTTTTAGAACGCAGAGTATTTTGTCTTGATGATTTTTCAAAGTATATCATAAACCCCTCCTTTCTTAAAAAACTTTCTCTCGACCAAAGGAGCATAGATTCCTTGTCAAAACCCTAAGTAATCTCCAAAAAAAAGAGCAAGAGTAAACCACTAAAGTAATCAACGCTCTGTTACTAGAATCAGTTAGGCAAGGATACACAGTGAAACAAGAGACAATTTCAAAATCTTTGGACTCAGTCTCCAAACTCAGACCTTCAAGCGTTCTGAAAGCCTGCCTGCTCTAGGCTGCTGTGTACAGTAAAAGCACATTTGAAAATAAGTTAACCTGGCAGCAAACCTTTAGGGCTGCAATGTTTCTTCCTGCAAAGATACAGACTCTGAAATCTCTGTCAAGAGATATTCATTAACCATAATGCAGAACTGTATTTTTTTCTGTCTTCATATGAGATAATACTCACTTCAAAGAAGCCAAGGATCAGAAAGAGGCAACCAAGGATGACAAATAATTGCTAAATACTTGAAGTTTATTTTAAAGATCAATCATAGTTTAAATGTTGTAAATTGCTAAATTATAGATGTAAAAATAAAATGGCATGATTTTGCTGAAGCATCATAAAGAAATTACCTTACTAAAGGACTTGATCTGAACTATGTTTCCATCAGAAGGCAACACTATAGCTGGGTCTGTAAGTCTGTTAATTACAAATCTTTCACATAAAAAAGTAAATGAAACATATCATTTTCTATTAATGTTTCCATTAATTAATAGGAAAAAACAGGAGCTACAGAAACAAAAGAACGCTGAGATCTTGGTTTCACTAATTAAAGCTAGTTCAACATCATTTTAGTAACTCAGGTCTCGCTAATTAACACATACAATAACATTTTTAGGAACTTCAGAACAACAGTGGCTGGACCTGTAAGCAAGACCCTATCATTCCCAGGCAATGATCTCTGGGTAAGTCCAGTTGTAGAAAATAACTTACACAAGCATGCCTAATACTCTCCTCCCTTAAAGATGTGTCACAAGACTAATGAAAATGGAGGCAATAAACACTAATCAAGCTTTACAAATTTCAGCGCAAAAATCTAGAATTAACAACTTTGATTTTACACACCCATCTCACTATCAAACCAGCTCGTTCATTAAAAGTTTATTTTCTTACCACATAAGTCTGTATAATTTAAGTATTATCCCAAATCCCTTTTTATCCTCTCAGTATTGATGTTTCATCAGAAGTCACAAAATGCGTTAAAATGCAACGTTGGTCTCCTAAAATGAGAGGTACAGCCAAGGTATAGCCAGTATAGCCAAACACCTGTCTATGTTAATTGGCATAATACAAATTAATAAAAGCAGTTAGTGTCAGCAATGCAGAAGACGGAAGCCCTCAACTAGTAGATAAATACAGGAAGGTGCAAAACAAACTGATTATGTTACACTCTGTGCTGGTTTTAGCTTAATTCTATGTCCTTAGTCATTCTTTTTTAATGCTCTACTAGGCAAATATTCAAGAGCTGGCTCAAAAAGTAGTTTTGCTATAGAAACCTTGGCAGACACCTAGAAAACTATTTCTGTTAAAAGGCTCTGCTCGTCCCTAGTAAAAAGGCGCACAGTTTTTATTAAAGAAAAGCTTCAGTTCCCCTTTGGTTTTGTGAGCTGTATACAGCGGTATTTCTGTGCCTCACTCTGTACACAAGAAAACAAACAAGAACCCTGAAAAGCCTGAGCAGACTGAACCACAGGCTGCAATAACAGAAGATGCAAGATGGCTGAAGGGTTTTGTTTTACAGCTAACTTTTGGAACTAGAACCACCTCTCTTCCTCAATCCTCACCTTCATTATTAAATTGTAATTTGGGCTAGATTAAAGGACAGTGGAGCAGCATAAAAGGAAGGGTGGCAAGCTAACCAAAATAAGCACATTTGTAAAGGGACTTGGGGAGACGAAAGATTATTGAGCACATGAAAATAATGAGGCTGTTCCAGGCATATGAGACATACAGAAATCATAGTGGAAGAAGTAAAACACTTCTGAAAATATGAGAGATGAGAAAGGTACTTTAAGAAAGGAAAAAGAAAGTAGGGTAAGGACTTCTTTAATAATTAATAGAAGAAGGTCTCCTCAAGCCACTTTTTTTGACCATGTATTTCTTACTCTTGGAGGAAATGGAAAGTAGTTTTAGGAAGAATTAATTTGTATAAACATTAAAAAATTGTCTGTACTGATTCAAGCTTTTGCAATTTGTTATTTTCTGTTGCATACATGCTATGTAGGCGCCACGTAGAAACTCAGACCCAAATATTAAGCAATACAATGTAATCAACAGGTAAACCATATTAAAGACAAAAAAAGAGGGCATAAGAAGTAAAATCTAGTATTATTTGCACTGCAATTATGCTGAGAATCTTCAGAGTCTCACTGCGGTAGGGTCTGTCCCAAAAAGTGCGTATAGCCAATAAGTGGGAAGGGAGGAGACACAATCATGCTGAAACATCTGCAATTATCATAACAGTTTCAGAACAGCAGCTGCTTCACCAGATTTATCACCACCAAGACCCAACATCTGACAGGGAAGACTTGTGGCGGGAGGCATCAACACCAGGTAACAGCAGGTGTGAACATCAAAGCCAACTGATAGGATGTGAGCAAGCTCCTGGGAGTCATCCAAGATGTACACAACATATGTACCTCTGTGGTCTTTCGAATCAAGATCATGGGACAATAGTGAAAGTCACCCAAACCTGATGGCATTTCCAGTAACCTCCAGGATAACAGATGTATCAACGATAGCACTTCATTACTAGCTAAGTAATGATGCAGGACAGCAGGGAATGTCACATTGTGGTAAAATATGTCCAGTTGTTTGTTTGGACATGGATTTGTGTTCAAATTCATGTTTACATGGATTAACAAACACAAACAGATAAGTTCAACAACAAGTCTTCCAAAAAAAAAAGTCTACAGTCTCCAAGGAACAAAGAAAAATTACACAAGAAAAAGTTAGAGAGTGAAATAATGGTAGATGTGCAAACCTGCATTTCATTAAAACATTAAAAAGACCATATTTTATTTATTTTGTAAATGAAGTGGGGAAAATTTTCCTTGAATTATGCAACAGAGTAAATACTGGGCAAAAATAGTCTTTCCTGTCTTCCCTAGGCAATCTTATTAATCTCTGAAGTCTAGGATTTATTTTTTTCTTACTGTAAGCTTACTAACTACAAATGTTTTAATTTGTAAAAATTATCCAGGACTTTTCTAAAACTAAGCTGTAGCATTTGACCTTATGTGCACCCTAGGCAATTCATTTCAAGAGCTGTCAAAATGCAACATCATTTATTCTTCCTCTTAAAAAAAAATTGGCCTTAAATTTCCTTGAATAATTTGGTGATTCTTTCATTAAAGATCCTGTGTGGGTTTTAAACATATATAAACCAATATTGTTTATCATATTTATAAAGAAGAGATTAATATATTTTCACCTTTTCTTTGGTAACAGGTTATTTCATACAGACTTTTCTGATCTTCAAGTCACAGCTATTTTATTTTTCTCAGTCTTCCAGAGTATGTATGTGCATAAAACTCATCACACATCTAACTATCATGGTTCTTCCACCAACCTTTCAGTCCAGTCATGCCTTTAGTAAGGCAATCCACAAACTGATATAATAAATACTTCAGTGGACAACAAACCACTAACTATGGATAAGCATCTAAGAGCATGTATTAGGTCTGGCTGGGATGGAGTTAATTTTCTTCATAGCACCCCGTATGATGCTGTGGTTTAGATCTGTGACCAAACATGTCGATGTTTTAGCTATTGCTGAACAGTGCTTGCACAGCACCAAGGCTTTATCCATTTCTCACATTGTGCCCCCAGCAAGTAGGCTGGGAGGGAACAGCTGACCCAAACTGACGAAAGGGATATTCCACACCATGTCATGTCATGCACAGCAATAAAAACTGTCTGCATGTGTTCTGGGCGTGTCTTTCCAAAGTAGCCGCTGCTCAGAGAATGGCTGGGCATCGGTCTGTTGGTGGGAGTTGGTGAGTGACAGCTTGCGCATCCCTTGTTTTTTTTTTCTTTTCCTTCGCTTGTTAAACTATCTTTGTCTTGACCCATGAGATTTTTTTGCTTTTGCTTTTCCAATTCTCTCCCCCATCCCCCTGGTCAGGGGGGAGTAAGCGAGGGACTGGTGGGTCAACCCATCACAAACACTCAGACCTGATGAGGTTTTTGTAGCAGTACCTATGCATTTGACGTTCTTCGTATGTAGCTTAATGTTCTTTGCACCAATGTCACAAAGGGCAGAGCACGCCCAAAATTTCAGTTTCCTCATGAGCATGTGAGCTCAGGTTGCCTTATCTGTAGAGAGAGTGGTTGCAGAAGGTGCTTACGGAAAACATATCTTCAGGAAAGCTAAATAACACATGAAAAAAAAAATCGTTTCTCTATTTGTGATTGTCCACAGGCACACATATGAATAATTACAAAGGAATAATCAATCAACTCAGAGTAGTTGGGAGTAGCAGGGAGACTTCAAGGACTGTTTTGCTGAATATACCATCAATCTGGATGCCCTAAGAAACTGTGTAGTATTTTATGAATGTGAAACTGTAAAACTGTCCTTTGGAATGCTTAAATAAGATAAATACAGTTTTTAACCATGCTGGAGGTGCTACTTCCAGAGCCCTGGGCAGCCTTGGTCACTTGTTTATAGGCACAGACACTGTTCCCAAGGCTGTTTGCCGAACTCCCTACAATACCAGCTGGCTCTTTGATGAGGTGATATGTTGCCACTCCGTCACATCTTAGACCTTAGCTCTGTGAAATCTTTTCACTTGCAGGGTGCTCATCTACAGGCAATCACTTCATCTTGAGAGGGTGAGCTGGGAACAGGATCTCCAACACCTGTGAACTCAGTCACTGTCTTACAAACATCTTCTTGCCCTGGGGACTGCTCCTGGGTGGATGCAGGGCTGAAGAGTCCCTCATTGAGCCACCCTGTCCACCACAAACACTCTGCACTCCTAGACCGTCTCAGAAATAATCTTTTCTTTCCAGGACCCACTCACATTGGCAAAGACAGAGAATATTTACATCTGTCACATCCTCCTAGATTCCTGCAAGTGGCATAGAGAGTCATAGAGAAAGGCAACACCCTTCCTCCACAGCAACAGCCTTGATGCCAAAGGCAGCAGGGACATCATGTGAACTAAATGCCGTCAGCAACGCAGTTTCAAGTCCTGGAGCATTAGTCAGTGTTACCTGCTGCCCAGATGCCCTGACGTATCCTGGGTTCTCTGCCAAATATAACCTGGCACCCTGGGTTCTGCCAGCACTGGTACTGAACTCCACAGTGGTTAACAAGGATCAGGTAACAAGATGCCGTAGGGAGGATCAGTGTCCGAACTTTCTTTACTGTCATTTGCCTGTGATCCAGCCCTGGGAGAGAAGCAGAAAGCACCGGCAATACCACAGCACTCATTCCTCACCCAGGCACTTTGGAAGCAGGTCACCAACATCAGAAGCTGCATGAGCACCACTGGAAAATATTCACGCTTCCAGTTTTGGGAGGTGCTCACTACTCCTCCAAGATGCCCCTGATCACTGCCTTGTTTGTTCACATGTCCTTCAGCTCTGTGAAATCTGTGATGAGGGACCTAAACCAATGGACCCAGGCTTATAAAAACTATTGAAAACTGAAGCTCCCCAAGAACAAGACGCTTGCACTAAGGCTGAGGAGTGACTGAAACACATGAAGACGTTTAGCCCTCTGTTCCTCTGATACGAAGCAAAAGTGGCAGCAGCAGATCTATGGATACCTACAGATACCGCTAGATTAGAAAGTCCTTATGTTTGAGCAGAGTAACCACACACACATCCACACCTGAACACGAATGAGGACTATTGTTCAAAATCAAACCAGTCAATTTAGAATACACGTGCAGAGAAATAAAAAGTTCTGCCAAACCCTCTTTCTAAGGAGCCGTTCATGGGGACTGTTTCTCTCTTTTAGACCAAATTCCAACATCTCCTGTAAAAACCTGACCCTAAAGTTCAGAAAACAGAATAATCAAAAGACTCTCCAAAGTTTCAGTGGTCACAGGCTAAAATTACAAGGAAAGGAGAGGCAAGCAAGGGCAACCCAGGGAAGATATAAGAAATACTAAATCAAGTAAGTCTGTCCACACTTCAGTATCCACTTAGATAGTATTTAATTTCATGGCAGTCAATATCCTTTATTTCACAGCTGTTTCCCCTGACTCTTTTTACATTATAAAATAAAGTTTAGTATTAAGAAGTAATTCAGTGTGGGAATTTTTTAGTTTTATGAGTGGCATCCAGACCATCATATAAAGTGAGGCAGTTTTTAAAGCAAAGTGATACACTAACACTAGCAACAATACTACAATTTACTGAGAGAGATTAATATGCCCACAGAGAGTTCAAAAGGAGAGCTGGGTGTTGTACTGCCTCAGAAATATGGAAAACGTGACTGGAGAGCTAAAGGCACCTGCATGTGTTCTTCCCACAAACTGAGTAAGATGCTACTTGGAAGAGGGTTCAAAACTCTTTTCAAAGGTAGAAATGACTCAACCACTAGATGGAATATCCCATCGTGAAACAACAAAATCTACCCTTGGAGAATCACACCCTGATTGCTTTTGAAAGAAAAAAAAGTAAGCATGTGTATTTCACGCACACCATGGCCTGCTACTGCCAACACGTGGCTGGTCACACGTGCTTCATTAGATGACACGAATACCTAATTTGTCATCATCAGCAAAATTTATTTATAATCATCTTCAAGTGTAATGGACATCCTGCTAGTACGAAAACACAGTCAATAAACTAAAATGTATACGTTAGAATGAAAACAAGTATTATGTGTTGTATGTAAAATTGATTTACATATTATTAATTTATATCCAATAAATCTACTCTACATACCTATGCTGCAATACAGGCTGTAAAATGTTGAGTCCTCTGGAAGTAGATAAAAATGTATTTCAGAATTATGAGAGAAACAGATGGTGGACAGCCTGGGGAATATTATGTCCAGAAGAAGAACAGAAGGAATTGCATGTTGGTAAAAAATAAGCAGTATTACTGATGAGAGAGAAATCCATCTGTCTCAGTTACAGAAAGGCACAACCAGCAAATAAATGTTAAACTCTATCAACTCTCACGTTCTGTGGAACAAAGTCAGAACTGATACCTCTCACTGTGGGAAGAAATGAATACATGATAATAGCTCATTGTTTTGGCAGCTGTCCCAGGGTAATGACCGGAGGGTTCAACTTCAACTGGAAAAGCATATCCAACCCATCATTGGAAGAGAAGGAATTCCATGGACCGTAATAAAGAACAGTGGGAACAGAGAACTTCTGGACTTTGATAAATCTTATGAACCACAAAGAAACGAATTATGAAAATGTGGAGTCTTCAGAGCATAAAGGACTTGCTTTAAGGTGGATGCAGGAAAAGCACTACTTCTGCAGAAAACAGCGGGGGGGGGAACATTGTTTAACAGGATTACACCAAGGAAATATGCCAAACCTTGGCAAATAACTCTGATCTAAGGTAGAAGAGATTAGACATGTCCGAACAGGTATACAGAGGTTTCTTTTTCTTTTAAAACCAAACAAAACCAAGCAAAACAAAACTGTAGAGTATAGCAAGTTAGTCACTTACAGCTGTAGTGCTATTAAGGAATCACCTTGATCATATTTAGCAAAATCACCAAAAGAAATGAAAACAATTCCAAAGAAAACAACTGCTAAATAAACCTAGGATGACAAACTAGACAAAGAAAACAGGCAAGCAGCACTGAGAAGTGATTTTGATACCTTTCCAACAGTAATAAAACACCCCTCATGGATTAATTCTATTTTGTAGTTTTAAAAGAAACTTGCCAGAATATTAAAACATAAATATCCATCACAAAAATCTGATTAAATCAGGCAACACTACAATGTCATCAAAAATACTGTTGCGCTCAATATTTGAACTCGCTAGAGCTCAGTTAGACACAGAATTTGAGAATTTAAAGTTGCCGAGTTTTTGCCGGGTACTTCCTGTTCAATTCCTCCTCAGCAGTCACAGCGAGCACCCCTGCGACGTGTAATCATCACTCAAATACCGCCGTGCAAGCCGTGAACTATTATTATTCCCTCCAATGCTGCCCCACTGGTTTAGCAGCTAGCGGGACATTCTTCCAGCCCCAGCAGCCTGCCGGCTCCTGACGGGCTCACGCACAGCTTCTGTACTCTAAAGTAGGAAGAAAAGAGAGATATCCCATTTAAACAGGGTCGTTTGGGATGCAGAGCATCCATAAAAATACTTGGGTCTAAATTACTACACAGTTTCACATGCTAGTAAACATTTATAATAGAGGCCACTTTTTGCTCATGTTTTCAAATTAGAAGTCCTACTATCACACTGTATTTAGTATTTACAGAAAAAAGGGACTTTTTGCATAACGTAAAAGACTAAAGCTTGTCATCTGACTAGATTTACTTCTGCCAAACAGTTACATTATGAAGTATGAGCTGATTTTCTACTTTTTTTTTATTTAGAAGACATCCTTAGCACACTGGCACACATGTAAAAGTTGTTCGGGATAAGACTCTTCTTTGTTTTGAACTTAAGTTTATAAAAGTTAAACATTTTCTAAACTATGCTTTGATCCAAACATAGTATGCTTGTGCTAACAAATACTTCTTGAAAGTCAAGACGAGAAGTCAGGTATCTTGACAGAAAAAGCAGCATTTAGGCTTCAGGGGGGTTTTGTTCATTTTCTTAACTGTAACGAGACAGTAGAGAATACTATCATATCTCTACCCATTTTTTTCCTTTCTCAGTGAATTATAGCAAAAACATGAAATCTCTCCCACAGAATTTAGCTTACTCATAAATTTATCTCATATAAAACACTAAAAATCCTGTGTTAAAACTATTGGCTTTACCTTGCCTCAAAGGCTGTATATAGTAAAGATTTCTATTTCTCCCAAGCAAAGAAGATATCATCTAGATCTTATTAAAGAACTGGTTAGTTCAATTACCAGCTGCTCCAAGCCACAGATAACGTGGCATAAGATAGTGCTAGCAATGAGACAGACTCACATGAATAGTAGTACAACTCTGGCTGCCTTTGGATTTCTACTCTACCAACAGAGAGGACAGAAACCTCCATAATTCAGATTTGTTAGAACTTTGCAGACGAGCATTTTCATGAAAACATCAGCAGGTTTCATCCCAAGTACAGAAGAGCCTCCCTGAAGCCCTGGCTATGCTCAGTTTCTGACAAATGTGACAGAAATGGGTATCGAGCTATTCATCGGGAACCAAGCAGCCATTTCACATGAGTAGACTTATCACCTGCAGGACTGTCAGCTATATTGCATTGAAAATACACCTCTGTGGAATGTTTATGGGCCTCTCAGCCTTTTTTTTAATTCTTCACCTCACATACACCCTTTAAATGACACAAGGACTATAAAGCCTGATGAGTTCCACTCTGAAATTGCAAATTATAAGTATTCATTCAGAGCTTTTGAAAGGTACCAACTTTTTTTGGTCTTTTGTGCTGTTATTTCCTATTTGCATATAAAAGCCACAGTCAAAATCAGACTCCATTATTCTAGGCATTTGATAAACACACAACCCAAGCCACCGCAGCCTGGGAGAGATTACTCAGTAAACTAACGACACAGACAAAAGGTGTGAGAAACAGATTTCTTGTTGCCTAAACTGAAGACAGACAAAGTTGCCTCCCACTGAATAAGTTAAGGAATCCAGCCTCAAATCAGAAGAATCCCATGAGGTTAACTCAGAATATGTCTACACGGTGGAGTGAGGCAGACGTGTGTGTTCAATGTGTCCAAGTTTAAATCAGACAGGTAAAAAGCAGTTCTAGTTTGCAAGCCATGTCACTACGTTAGTTAGGTGCTGTGTCTGCACATTTGTCCTTTCAGGCTGAATATGTGAGCCTATTCTCAGCGCTGTAAAAAACCAATCAATCAGCCCAATCGATCAACAGTGTAAGCCATCTGTGTCTATGCTCGCTATGCTAGCCCATCTATGTTGCTTCCATACACAAGGTACCTTGCTCCTAGACAGCTTCTAACCCAGGAAGACTGAGCATCCATACATCTATACCTCTTCCTGCGACCCAGTCTGCACAGGTAAGAATACAGAGCTAACACCAAAGGTAACATGAGGGCTGCCATTTCAGCAGTTCCACTAAATTATCTACAGTGTTACTGTCAAACATATTTAGAAAAAAAAAACCTCGACAATTTCTTCCTCTTCACCAAGTACACAAATATTCTTCAAATAGAAAGAGCGTAAGGTAGATATTTTCATTTCCATCCCTATTTTCTGCCCTACTGCTTCAGCTTTTGCATATAGCTAAGGGAGGTCACAAAGATGCTTCAACAGGGGACAACAGGTAAGTTTCAGCATATATCTACAGGTGTCCTCCCTACACCATGGAGTATGAATTATTTGTACTTTATCTGCAAATTGGTAATCATGGGTGAATCATCAAAACACTTCCCCTTGAAGACAGAGATGGCACTATAATGTTATAGACTCTTACTAGTCATCATATGGTTTGGTTCTATGCCAAACATGCTTATACTGTCCCAAAATTCTAAATATACATTCTGTCACAAGAATTACCGGTTACTCACTAAATGATTCATAAATGGCACAGGATTCCCAGCCAAGGGTAGGAAAACGTGTCAGCACTGCTAATCACAGAGTACCTCCCTGGCTGTTGTGGAATGTCCACTGTGAAATCCCAACTGGTGGTTTCAAGGAATTAAAATTATGGAAACCAAAACAAACAGGTCAGTAAAACCTTCTGGAAGTCAAAGAATAAGAAACTATAGACACTCCCCGCAAAAATCCGCAGGTTCACAATGACACTTGGAATTACCTTGTACTTCTCAGTGCCGAGTCTCTGCAAGTCGTCTCTTTTCATATTATTCTACTATCAGACATTATCAGCAGTGTGCCCTTGTGACAATGAAGGCTACCTGTACACCTCCAGTACAAGAAAAGTGTACAAAATGGTGTGAGTACAGAGAAGGGCCACCAAGATGCTTACATGCTGGGGTATGAGGTACAAGAGCATCTGGAAGAGTAGAAACTGGCTACCTAGGAGGCAACCTCTCCTCGGCAGTGCACAGGGATGGACCAAGAGGAGAGGGGTCCAAGTTGCAGCATGAGAAATTCTGATTAGACCTGAGGACAAATTTTCACAGTCTCACAGAGAAGTTGTAGAGGCTTTGTCCATGCAGATATTCAACACTTGACTAGACAAAGACCTGAGCAACCCAATCTAACTTCAGGATGGGATCTAACATCGCGGTTGGCTCTGCTTTCAGTGGGGAGTTGGCTGAAATCAGCTCCAGAGGTTTCTTCCAACCTAAATCAACCTATTTTGCATCTACGGTATAATGAGGAGAGCATTCTGCTAGTTTCCTGCCAGGAAAAAACATATGACCTCCTTACTTCCTAAAAAGCAGCCTCTCCTCACAAGTCCACTGATATTAGAGGTTCTCTCCTGCTTTCTTAGCATTAATCAGAAGTCATCTGTGACTCTACATGAGCCCTGAGAGACTGTGTTGTGGCACCTGCTCCTGGCCACAGAAGAAGGGACAAATGGAAAATGATGGTTACCACCAGGCCATGCAACTTGAACTTTTTCTGCTCAGCTGTTTATAGCCTGACCAAGCTCTGTGAGCTTGGGCACTGATCCTCACTGATTTGAATGGCATCGGACAGCATTCCTGACCTACAGCCTTGCCTCAACAGCAGCACCACAGCTGTGGCACCAGCGACAGTCCAAAATCCTCGAGAGACAATGTAATAGTAGCTTACAAAAATGAAATAGCAACTATAAAAAAGTTGGTTAAAGGATGCACTGTGGCCCCTCTGTCTGCCTACAGTTCTTAAAGTACTTACGGAGTGGCTCTAATGGTAGAAGGAGCGCTGTAATCAACATAAGGTATCCCTAAAGAGGAAAAACAGATTTTTTTGTCAAAATAGCAGTTGTGCTTCTGGTGTTGGGCTCCACCTGAAACATGGGATTTGGGGAATTCATCAAACATGTCTATTTACAAATTTTCATAGTTCAGGGCATTTTTTTAAAACTTAGTTTGGTTGGCTTTTTAACTGTAAATTCTAGATGAATAACGTAGCAAAAAGTACTATGTTATCCAACTAATATTCTTTCATTTTCATTTCAGAATTTCCAAGTACAGTTCCAGAGTGAGGCTAATGAAAAATGACAGTACTTTTGCACACTTGGGAATGAAGGATAGGGACAAGATGATAATTTCTTTTCCTTAAATGAATACTATGTTTTTTTGCAGAGGGCACCAAAGGAGACAATTAATCCCTCATATTGATCAGTCTTTGCCTGTCTTTCCCTTCTTGTCTTCCAGGAGCACTGAATGATGAAATATTTGATGATAGATTGTGTTAGCTCACAGTATGTGGCTGCATGAACGAACATGCATGAGAAGGAAAACTGTACAGCAGAAAGTTTGCTAGGTGTAAGAAGTGACTAACGTAAGAATAGCACATACAAAGATACACTATTATCAGATGCATTGCACACATGCAAACCATTGATGACTTTTCTTCTGTCTGTTCTGAAAGCTGAAGAAGGGATTTTTCCCTTGCACAGGAACCTCTGATCATACAACAGCTCCTCATGTTTTTATTCTATTTTAAAATACAAGCTGCTAAAGGAAGAACTGCGTAGTGTTAACAGTTCCCCATCTTTCCCATTATAAGATTCTGTTTCCAGCAGCCTTTAAATTTCCTAAGCATTGCCATTTTGGCTAAAATTCTGCAAATCAGACCCTAGGTCAAGTAGTCTCCTCTCCCCTTTCTCCTGCTTCCCCTGTTCTGTCTCCATAATCATCTGTGAAAGGTTCGTTTTCACAACTTTCCCATGACTTGCCCAGCCCACCCTAGGAAACACAGCAGAGGTAGGGATAAATCCCAGTTCCTTGAAAACTCTTAACCACAATCAAGTGAATAACACAGAAATTCTGCAGAAAATGAGTCTTTAAAAGCAGATTCTTTGTGAACAAAGAAGGTGCCTTAAAGTTGCACACAAAAAATCAGAACATAGTTTTTGAAGCTCATGACTGACTTCGCACTGTAGCATCTCCTGCATGGAAGTATCAGCCTGTAGACTCCCCCTTCTCAGGTAACACGGATGGAATTCAGCTGCCAAAATTCAGATGTTGGAGGCGTCACCTTCAGGCAGCTTTTAAAGTCAATGAGGGAAAACTGGCACTTCTAAGATGCAATTCATTTAGCCTGTTTTAGACACTCACCTTAGGGTGAGATGAATTGCACACCAGACGTGCCTATTTGCCCTCCTTGATTATAAAGGGAATAACTAGTTCAGATGTAGATGTCTGAAATTAGAGGATATGGATCCCATTAAGTCAAACTAATTATATTCACCGTTTCAATCACAGATATTAATTTCTATCTACAAATGCTGTCCTGCCTATGCCCTGAGGCCATACAATAAAGCATCACTCTTCTGTTTGCTCCATGCAGGCAGGAACCCACTAGAGAATGAAGGCTGAATTGCTTGATGCAAATCTCAAGAGGATGAAAAGGGAGGGAAAGATGGGACAGAGACTTGTAGGAACAAGGGAACGTGACAAGGAGAAAAGGGAGAGACAAGAGATAGCAGTGTTAAGAAAGAGTAGAGAGTGAAAACTGCCATTTGCACTTTTGGACAAATGGTACTCACTGAATGGTATGCATTCAATATTTAATATTGTTTTTAGCACTCCATGCATTATTAAGTGCCAACTGTATGTACCTGCATTCAATATGAACTTCTTGTTTGTGCACCTTCCGGGGTGGTTTCCACAATGGTGTTTTATAGTAATAATTTCTCAAAACGCCTCTATATTTTTATTTGTCACCATTTCAAAGTGTGAATCTGACACACTAAAACCAAAGTGTCAAGACTGGCACCTGGTTTGAGTAGGCTAGAACCTGCTTTTTCACAACAATCCTTGTTTTAATAGACATGTAACTATTCAGTACCAAAATCCTATCACCTCAATGGTACTCGGCACCACTATGGATCAGGTTCACCTGAATACAGTAGGGTACACCATCCCTCCAAAATAAACACGCAACAAAGGTAAAAGCACCCCAAAAAATAAGGAAAAATTCCTTGCCTGTGAATGGCATGAGTCCATTGACTCACTTTATTTTTTAAGATCATTTTTTCTAATTTAAGGGAAAAAACATGAATAAAGAAAGTCAGCAGTTCTTCTGCACCACAGAAGGCAGGAATGAGATCCCACTCTTCTCTACAAGGATTGACCCTTCCACTGACATCCAAGCAGGCTAATCAGGAAGGCACCAGCAGTCTTACTGGTTCAGATTTTTTAGACTGTCATTTGATTTTTAAAAGGACAAAATGAAAAGGAGACCACTCTTCACACTGGTGTTTTCACAGCCACCAAACCTGCAAAATCAGCAACACAAAAACAGCAGCTGATGTTAAACTCATGCAGGAGAGACAGACTGCTACTTTCATGGCACAGATGTCATTATGCAGGTTTTCACAGGATGGTATTTTTTACCTCTTGAGAATGCAAACAAAGTAAGTGAATGTTTTAGCATGCCATCCCTCTTATCTTAGTATCTTTCTAGAAACATATTTTTTAAGTAAGCACCAATTTCCTGATTAGGTCACAGTACACATAAAATTTGAGCAAAAAATGTTCTGCATTTAATTAGTTGATCATGATAGTTAAGAAAACTCCTTTCCTCTATAAAACTAATTAGATTAAGATTAAACTAATAAATCTTTATTCCTAAGGCATTATGCTTACATGACAGAGTGCCAAGAATTATACTGCAAACGTAATTACCCTTTTCCATTTCCACCTCCCATAAAGTAAGTGCAACCAGGAACACTTTGTACACATCCACATTCAATCCTGCAAAGAACACAGGTGAACGATTCCATTTTTTCTTTCAACCAGACGATGCACAAATGTAAAGTTACACATATAAAGTACATTGAATTGACAGTTCATATTTTACTATTTAACACAGCTGACTGTATGACAGTTTTCTACATTTTGTTCTTGTCAATCAATCAAGCTACTAATGTTCTATGTTATTATAAGCTCTGTTTTTCACAGGGTGAAACATTTGTTCTTCATCTTTCTGTAAAGTGCGATGTTACATGTGGGCTGTGAAGCACAGTTCCTTCACCTCTTCTAATACAGAAGTCAAAGAAGAGTAACTCAAAGAATACAAAAATAGGGAAGAGATATCAGATCTTGGTCTCACCACCACTTTCTCCACTCGCAACACAACATTTCTTCACATTCGACATATCTCCTGAGTGTGTGTGTGTTCCTCTCCGAGGTAAGGTATAATTATCCCACAGTCTAACTTTCCTTGGATGTAGCCTAGTGCTGTTTCCCTTTGCTTATTTTTATGCTATTACTGAACCCTAATTAATTTTTGTTTCCCTGCCAAATCATTGTAGAGTAACAGTCAATAGGTTTCTTTGCCTTCACATATTTAGTATGTTGATGAAGACAAGCTGAGTAAAATTTAATCAGGGGAAAGTAGTCAAAACAAAGGGTGTTGCTGATGGTAGCAGTCCTAGCATGCTCAATACCAAGGCCAACACCAAATTATCAGTGTTTCTCAAAACTGAGGAAGTAATAAGCAGCAGAAATGTCCTCATGGTGATTACACTGACACATTTTGGGCAAGAATCTAGCTACTGTCATTTATGTGTTTAGCCAACTCATAACTGGACTGAAGTAACTTGTCTGTTCTTGGCCATTGAACACACAAAGCTCCAGATTCATAGAGTAGTACACATTGTGAGAAAGACTGCTAAACAATCACACCCCAAAGATATACAATTTTCTTTGTCCTCCTGTAGTCAACTTCCTGCTTCAAAGTTCAAATCCAGGTCATCATCTTCATTTTTAAAGTTGCCCTTGGGTGGAGATTATTCAATGTCCAAGACATGACAACTTTGTAGGAACATGACTTCCAAGGGATCAAGTAAAAATTGGTTTCTTAATATGGTGCAGTTTTCTACGGCATGGTGACAACTGTCATTCTTCTTCATTCTTCTCTTTCACTGCACCTTCTTCTGTGTAGAGTCTCCAATTTGTAGCTATTATCTCCAGGAAAGAGACTCTACAAGCTTTTGCTGGAAAAAAGAGACCAGAGGAGTTCATCTGGCTTCCCTGATTTAACCCCAGACACCCATGAACAGAGGCAGTACAACACAAACTTCATCGAGGCAAGAGAATGCACTCTTGTAGCCTCAAGTCTAATGAAGCTGGGCTGCTAGTTTGGTTTTTATGGTAAGGTTTTTTTATGCCAGATTGGCTACTGCTTTTCACGATAAGTAACTAACAGCAAGGAAAAGTACTGGCTACCTGAAAAAATAATGTAAGAATAGCAAAGCAGCTCATCAGGTCAGTTAATTTTTAAACTAGATTATCATGTAAATAGGTGTCTTCAAACTGCCAGCTGTCATGCTAGTTGTGTGCCAAACCATGTCTCTCTCGTAGCACAAGCCATGGCCATTTATTAAGCATCTCAAATTTTCAAAATAATCACTGTTAAAAGTATACTTTTATTTGGCCTATACAGCATTCTTGCAACAATGCACTACAGCCTACCAATCATGTAATAAAAATAAAATACTTCAAACAATGTCTTTTGAAAAATGCTACCATAATCTTCAACATATTAAAAACAATGCATTGAGTGTTTTTGGCTGTGTATTAAAGGCTTTGTTTATTCCATTTTTTAAAAAACAAGGGTGGTAGAAAGCTACACAAACAAGAGAAGTTTGTGCTCTCTGAAGAGGACCAACTGCTGTTAATGATGGTGACATACACGTGTATTTCCATGTGCTGAATCACAAGCCCAACCTGTTATCAATAGTAGAAGGATTGGTTCCCTGACCAAAAAGTGAAAAACCAGTATTTTGTAACAGGAGTTACAACCCTATCATTTCAGCAGCTTTGCAATTATTAGACATCACTTGTATTTTAGGCACAGAACTTGAAAACAAATTTATGCAGCAATAACGCCCTCCATTTTTTCAGGTGTAATAACTGAACCCCAAATCCCATACTGCATTTCTGTTTTGGTTGGGCAGTGTAGACCTAGCAAGGTATCTGGAAGAAAAAGGAACTCACACCTAGATTAAAGACTTATCCCATTTTTCTCGCCATTTATTTGGCCCCATCTAGATACTCAGTTCAGTTTTGGGACCCCTCAACACAAAACAGATGTTGATAAACTGGGGTGAGTTGAGCATAGGACCCCAAAATGCTCAGGGGCTGGAGCACGTGCCCTGAGAGGAGAGGCTGGGGGAGTGGGGCTGGTTCAGCCCAGGGAAGAGGTGACCTTGGAGAGGACCCAGCATCTGCCTGCCAATATGCATGCAAGGATCACCAAGAAGAGCCAAGAGGCTCTTCAGTGATGCATGGCAGGCGCAGAAGAGGCCATAACTTGAAAGAAGAGATGTTCCAACCTTGTACCAGGAGAAACTTTCTCACACGTAGGCAGTGATGCAGCTTGCCCACAGAAGTTGTGCACTCTCAGTTCTTGGAAGATTTCAAAACTCAACTGGACACAGTCCTGAGCAACCTGGGTATGACTCAGAGCCAACCATGCTTGGGGCTCCCTTCCAACCTGAGCTACACTGTGATCCCCTTCTGTTTTATCTGGCTTTTGGAAGGCAGAAGAGGGTCTGTTCCTGGTTGAGGTCACCTGCAGCATCACCCTGAGCTTGGCCACTCAACAGCACTGTGAAATACATCATTTCCTGGTTTAAAAGTTCTGAAAAACAGACTTCATTTTTTTTCCTACACGTATGTAAACATAAGCTCACTTTTTTTTTCTTTTATGAAAGACGTTGGTGTTTAAAGTTTTCAATAACACATTTCAATATCAAATGCACGCATCATTACACTATAGTCAGTCAAGTCTGCACATCTACATGATGTCTATTTTTAGGCAACTACTAGCATTTTCTGTATAACTTTTATATATATACACATATATAAACACACAGAACCACCCCTTCTGTAACTTAGAGATTTCCCGGTCTGAACCAAACACCCGAGAGATCAATAACTTACAACTTTTTTTTTTTTTTTAAATCCAGGTAGCACTGACATCTTCTCGTTGCCCACGTCTTGCTGTTCAAATCTGAGCAGTATTAACCGAACCAATTCCTGACGTAACCCCAAGTTCACCATACCCTACTGTGCATTTACCTCCACGTCGAAAGCCTCTACTTGCTCAGCAACCCCACAGTCTCACTGCGCTTCCCCATGCTGCGGCCATAGGCTGTCACCAGCCCCCGGGGATTGCCCGTGTCCTCAAGAACTTGTAAGCCGGCCTGCATTAGATGGTCATTACTCAATGGGACACTTCGAGCCACACCGGGAGCAACAGCTACGGGGAGTACCGCAGAAAAGCGGTGTCAAGCCCTTCTCCCTTCTCTCCCACCTTTACGACGCCCAGGAAAAGCGAGCACAGAGCGATCCCACTGCTACAGAAGAGTAAAAGCTATTCGCACACGCTAGCCACACTTTGGGAGGCTGTTTTGGGCCAGGAAGCCTCCCTCTGCTTCGGGCGCAGGGTGACTGTTACTTGTTCACGCAGGCGCTGCTGTTTGTCAACACCGCTCAGGCGCCGCTCTGCCAGCAGGCTGAGGCGAGCGCTGGACGCGAAGGCGGCTGCGGGACACCCGCTTCCCTCCTCGGAAGGAAAAAAAACCCTGGCCTACAGCCGTGCCCTGCCCGCCGGCCCCAGGCTCGGCGGCTCCCGGCGGCCCCCCCCCCCGCCGCCCGCAGCCGCCCGCGGGGAGGGGTCGCGGGGTCGCGCTTACCGCGGGGAGCCGA
>VYZW01019859.1:66209-83874 GCA_013401315.1 Balaeniceps rex
CGGCAAAGCCGGCGGCCCCGCATCCCCACCCCCCCGGCCCCGGCAGCCCCCCGGCTTCCCGGGGAGCCGAGGGGGCTCCTCAGAGGCCAGCACACCCCAAAAAGCCAGCACAGCTCAAACCCTGCAGCGCTGCTTTTTGTCCCGGCGCCCGCGACATTAATTAATTAGCTGCTTATCCCTCTCCCTGGGAATAAATTGGCTCTAACCGTCCTGCCGGTTCCTTATTCCGCCGAGGAGGGCAAGTGATTTCGTGGGGAGGCAGAGCCGTTCCCGCGGGAAGGGTCGGGCTGGGGCATCCACCTCTGGCCGCCTTGCAACGGGGAGGATCACGTCGGGTCGTATCGTGACCAGGCTCTGCCAGGACGTGGTGGTCCCAGGTGTCCCTCGGCGCTTTTAGGAATCTTCTCTTAAATGACCCCGAGGTCTTATCCAGCTTTCCTTAGGAGACTTGCTGTTCTGCGCTGCAGGATACCGTCTATCCTAAATTGTAGCTAACAAGCATGCATTTGTCTGGTATAAGGAGCTTTTAGGGTGTTTTCTTTGTTCTGATTTTGCTCGCTGCTGATGGGACATGGAGGTTATAATTATCTGCTAAAAACGCTAACACGAGATAATAAAAATGTTGGAAGGCTGTATGCTGGAAAAACTTTAAATTCACTGTTATGAAATGGCTCATATGAATATGAATCATCTGATAATTGACAAACACTACAAAAATTGAGATGGACATAAATTAATGCTGGGTTTTTTGCTGCAGGAGGACAAGGATGTGAGCATGGCAGAGGAAGACAAAATACAGAAGGGGTTTGGCTGAGCAGCTCAGCCCTACCTATACTACTCTTTTACCCAAAGCAGTATGTACACCTGTTTGGGGGGCAAATTCAGTCATTTTCCTGAGTGGTGTGTAATCTACTTGGCTAGTGATTAACTAAACAGATTAACCTACGATGAAAGTGATTTTTCCCAAAATCAGATATGTGTCATGACAAAATTGGGCAGCACTGGAAAGGTAGATGGTTGTATCCTCAGGAAATGCATAAGGGATCAAGAAAAAAAAAGTCCGTTTCAATAAAACAATTTATATAAGCATGGAAATCATAGAATCACAGAATACTTGAGGTGGGAAGGGACCTCTGAAGGTTGTCTAGTGCAGCCCCCTGCTCCAGCAGGGTCAGCAAGAGCAGGTTACTCAGGAGCATGTCCAGCTGGGTTTCAAGTATCTCTGAGGACAGAGACAGGAGACCTGATGACAGGTAGATGGCTAGGAACAAAGCAGGAGGTCCTGTTTCCTATATCTGGATAGGATTTTTGGACACTGGCTATACACTGTAAAGATCCAAATAGCTATACCTCTTCTCTTATTTTAGCCTAAAATTATTCCTTTCTATTTCCTTGACTAGAGATCCACAACTGGCATAACCATGGCATTTTATGACATTCCCCATTGAAGAAGCCAGATAAATATGTTACTAAGTATCTGTACTACGTTTCCATTTAGGTCTCAGTTATAATCGGGATTCTGTTGTGCCAGAACAAAGGTGAATAAATTGGTGTTGGTGAGCCACTTCAGCTAAACAGCACTGGGGAGAACGGAGTCTGGGCCACTGCAGTCCCAGTGTCTCCTCCCTCTGCCACTGTACCCACTACGTACCCATAGTTCTCGTCAGGCCAGACGGCCGAGGGTATGTTCAGCAGACCTGTGCTATTTCATTCCACACCAAAAAAAGACATGTATGGTCTGAAAACATACAGTTTAAATCACAGAACTAAGAACAAGGAGAAGTGCAAGGCACGCATCTTTTCCAGTCCTTTTAGATTATCTTGTCAGGGTCTGGATCAGCGTTAGCATCATAGAGTACCTAGAAAATGTGCAGAGTTAAGTATCTCTCTGGAGCGACACATACAAGAAATAAGCATGCAACATCAGCTTTGAGGTATCCAGCATTTGTGCTTCAGTGCTAACATATACTACAATATCCTGTTACACAAAAGTAGGTGAAGGGGATTTGGTTGATAATACTTGTTCAAACTTTGGCCAAAATTAAAGTCTGGGTGTTAAATATGGCAGTATCAGAAACAACACGTGATCCCAATCCAAACAGATTTGTGGAGGCTCAGTACTTGTAGCAGTACTTGTTTTAGAAGATTTGGACCTCTTCTTTCAGGAAAGGCATTTTTAAGACCATTAGTTAAGATAGAAATTCATTAGAATTAGCCAGGCATTTAGGAAACTTTAAATGGTGGTCATGTTTATGTCAGCAGTCCTGACACAACAGAACAAGTCAGTCTAGCTTTTATCTGAACCAACACAGTTTTGCAACAGTTTGTAGTAATTCATACCATAGAAAGATATTATGCAACAAATTATCCTTCTCCTGTTTGGTTTCATTCCAACATGGTGAAAAAGATGATTTGGTATCTAGATGTCCTGGTTTCAGCTAGGAGAGGGTTAATTTTTCTTCCTAGTAGCTATCATTATTATTGTTATTTTATTTCAATTATTAAACTGTTTTTATCTCAACCCACGAGTTTTCTTTTGCCCTTCCGATTCTCTTCCCCATCCCACCGGGGAGGGGGAGGGGGAGTGAGCGGCTGTGTGGTGCTCTGTTGCCGACTGGAGCTAAACCACAACACTAGATTAGACTTTATTATATTCAATACCCACCTAGCTTGACTGCATACTGTGAGATCTACGAAAAAACCCAGAAACACGCTGATTTTGGAATTATGATGAGAATCAGACAAATATAGACTCAAAACCTCTGAAGCTGTTACAGAGACTAAACAACACACAAGTTTAGATAACACTATTTACTCAAATCATTGAACCTCCTTTTTTATTGTTTCAAAACAGAAACACTGTTCTAATATAAAACTTTTCCAATATATGGCACAATATATGTGAAAAAACAATCTAAAACCTGTAAGCAAATTATAGAAAAATAGGAATGGACTATCATCAACTTTGTCACCAAATATTTTATCTTCTTTTCCAATACAATAGGCGTTTAAAATTTCCTCCAGAAACAGTACATGCAAGCGAACATTTGAGATTCAGGTAATTCACTGTCAGAATATATGAAGAGTGGTTTGGATTCTCACACTTTGGGGCTGGTGATAAAAGAACAATGAAGTACGTAGGGGCTGAAATCTTGCCTGTGTCCTACATAAAACACAGAAGATCCAAACTATGGTCCTGAAATCCCACATTCATTTGACACCTAACCCTACGGGCACCTAAATTCCAGGGGTGCCTCCCTGTTTGTCTTGAAAGTGCCCTAGGTACTTAGGGATTCACCTCTCCACATGCCCAGAATTGCCTCAGTCTTCACAGGACTGAGTGTTGGGTGCCTGCTTCTTGCCTAAGTCTGACAAGGAGCTAAAAACTAGGTATTACTTCGCCTAAATCTCTGCTGGGACTCCTTGTGGTTGGCATATTTGGGTCTTGTTTAATACACATAGTGATAGCAGGCTCTGTACAAAATGCTGTAGTGCCTTCCATTTTTTTCCAAGAGTTCAAGGTATGATGTAGAAATAGCGATGGAAATGGTAGCCTCAATTCAGGAATATCCTACCTACAAGGGGACGTTCTACCTCACAGTCATATCACCACTAATGTTTTCTTTCTGGCCCAACAAGACTAGCCGTTCCCTGGCTACACCTGAAAAGAGAAGGAGCGAGTCCCACTCCACGCCTTGTAAAAAAACGCATGAATACATGTTCTCAGTAAATGATCAGACATAGCAGGATGTGGGTGATCATTCCTGGTGGTTAAAGACAGCCTGGAATCAAAAATGGAAAATGCAAGTAAATATTATGACCAGGGAAAGCCAAGGCTAGGAACTAAATTAGCTCAGGGACATCCCAGCCAGAATTGCAGCCACAGCAATAGGTAGGAAGCCAGAGAAGCCAAGAGATGCTTAAAACAAACAGCAGGGCAAACCCCATAAAGGTCAGCAAGTCCATGTCACCGGGAAGGACTTTGGAAAAGCGGCAAGCAGCAATTGAGTGAGACTAGGACTAAGGAATCTGGAAGCAAGAGCCAGGGATTTCAGCTTCAACCAAGAAGTAAATTTGGAAGCCAAGAAGAATTTGTGGGATTGCCTTACATACCTGGTAGGTGGGGCAAAACATCAATCAGGCTCAAAGGGCAATCTTCACTTAGTCAATGTTATTGGCGTGCCAGTTGCTGTGACTTACCCTGGTTTGTCTGGCGGCCAGAAGGCTGGATTGCCTGGGGAGATGCACAGGTGAGCACGCAGGTGCTGAAGCTGAAGAAGATGGCGGCGTCTCAGGTTCTGAGGGACATTTTGGAAGGGGGATGAATTTATATAACCTCGTGCTCTGAATTTCTTCTTACTTGTACACACTGCATGATTACTTCAGGCAGTACTTTAGCTTTGTGTGTTGGATGCTTTTGGTCTCATTTCGAGGTGTCTCATTCCCATCATGGTCCAGTTTGGGATCTTTGGCATTTAACTCCATCTGTGAGCAGGTACCTCTGTTGAAAGCATGCAATGCCCATCTCTTAGGTGCTAGTTATTGATCAGATCAAGTAAAAAACGCATGTGACCCTTGTCAGGGTCAAGATTTCACCTACATTCTTCTGATAGCTTTGGCTTAATTTTTAATCTGGTTATTCATGGACAGTTCTGCTGAACCCATTGATACTCTAGGTAAGATGTTTATTCCTTAAACTGAGTAGTCCACAGCAGATAGGAGTGGATAGGACTTATAATGGAAAATTAGCATATTCAATTATTCAATTCAATATTAGCATGGTTTCTTATTCTTGCTGTAAAATGCAAACAATTTATCTGAGCCTTTGAGTAGCTTATATATTCACACAGATGGAAGGTGCCATATAGACCCCCCTGACACCCACACACCTCCTGTCAGCTACTCAAAGAAGAGTCCTGCAACCCATCTTTGGGCCTTTAAAGAGGCTTTTGCATTAGAATCCCACAGCTCAAAGGGAAGGAAACAAAATAAGTCATGTATGTAGTTCATGGGGCTGTATAACTTCAGTGCTTACCCATTAAAATTGTCCCACAATGTGGCTGTCCTGGTTTCAGCTGAGTTAGAGTTACTTTTCTTCCTAGTAGCTGGCATAGTGTTGTGTTTTGGATTTAGCATGAGAAGAATGCCGATAACACACTGATGTTTTAGTTGTTGCTAAGTAATGCTTAGACTAGTCAAGGACTTTCTTTTTCAGCTTCCCATGCTCTGCCAGGTGCACAAGAAGTTGGGAGGGGGCACAGCCCAAGATAGTTGATCCAAATCGACCAAAGGGCTATTCCATACCATATGACGTCATGCTCAGTATATAAACCGAGGGGAGTTAGCCGGGGGGCAGCGATCGCTGCTCGGGGACTGGCTGGGTGTCGGTCGGCGGGTGGTGAGCGGTTGCATCACTTGTTTTCTTTTCCCTGGGTTTTGTTTGTCTCTCTCGTTCTCCTTTTCATTACAATTATTATTATTATTATTATTATCATTATTATTATTATTACTATTATTATTATTTTATTTCAATTATTAAACTGTTCTTATCTCAACCCGTGGGTTTTCTTACTCTTGCCCTTCCGATTCTCTCCCCCATCCCACCGGGGAGGGGGAGGGTGAGCGAGCGGCTGCGTGGTGCTTAGTTGCCGAGTGGGGCTAAACCACGACAGTGGCCAAGGTGTAGCATGAATCTTTAACTATAACTATCCATAGCCATCCTATTTTTTTAATGTAGAAGTGAACTACTTCTGCATTAGTTACTACCTCCACATAATACTCCCATCATGATGCTAACAGTGAGATTGCTCTGTTTGATTTTAATGCCAGCTAGGTGCAGCCCATGAATCCAGGCAGATAGCCAAACAGATTTCGGTTATGAAATGTTCAGGAGTTCCCAGTGCAGGACATCACTTTTATTCTTGCTAATACAACCGTGGTAGTAGTTTTCATTCCTTCTCCAATCAGTTTACAGAAAAAACCTGTCCCACAGAAAACATTTCTTTCAAGGGTTTCCTTCTGTTACCTGCTAAGTACTTTTCTCATTCTGTTAATGACAATCCGATATTACTTTTCTCTTAATGGTAACTACTTTTCACCGAAGAGCAGTGTCAGTACAAAGCCAAGACAACACCTACAACTCACTTCAGTCTTGCTCTGAGTATCCAAGTATTGTGTTCTTCTGCCCCCCTGTAAAAGATGAATGTTTCCCCTGTGCATTTTTCATCTCATAGTTTCTTCAAAGCTTTCAATCTTTGGACTTGCCAGTTCGCATAAAGAGTTTACATAAAGATACTGTGCTTGGTCTCAAGCTGAACGCTGAAATCTGTAAAGCACTATATGTATGCTATGTTTTTCATACCAACTCCCTTAATGTCAACATTGGTTCACTATGGCATTTGGTTGGTATCCAAGGTTTTTCAATAAGTAGTTTTTTCCTCCCTGAAACTAACAGGGGAAGATAAAACAGCTACAAGAAAACAGACTCTATAACTAGACTCAAACAAATGCTGTGGATGCTATTCAGAGGAAAGTATTGTGGCAAATTTTCTTTTTCTTTCCCATCTTGGTGGCTCTGTAGACTGATAGAAACTGAGTGGGAGGTAGGAGATGCTGCTTCTCACGAGGGCAGGATGCCATTGATTGGCAGCACCGTGCTGCTCTGTGCATCGGGGGCTCCAGGCTCCTCTGGAGTTTGATTTAAAAAAAGAAAAAAAGAATCTTAATTCTGGCACTCTGTTCTCCTGTAGTCACAATTTAAAGGTATATTAATAAGACCATATATCAGTTCAATTAAAAAATACCAAAATTAACATAATAATTAGGCATTAGGAATATAATACTGGCAAATTGATAATTTACTGCTTAATAGCAAGATGTGCTTATGTTTTCCTGGATAGGTATAGATTTTTTGAAATGTATATATTTCCAGGTTAATATTTTATGGCTTTGTTTCTCTTGCTTTCCAGTTTTCCACTAGTTAGTGTGCATAGTACTGCTACAATTTTATGGTTGCCCAAAAGCTAAGCTGTATGTCATGTTCTTATTTGCATCCCAATCTAAATATTAATTATTCTCTAGGTTGAAATTAATTTGGAAAACTGTCACCTTAGAGAATAATTTTGAATTTAAGTTTGACTAAATCAGCAATGCCATTCTATTGTATTTTCATCATATTCTCATAGAGATCTATCAGCCAGCATGGCTTAAGTTAGGATAGGTTCTTTCTCTTTTAGTTTTTAAGAAGGAAGGCAGAAACTACCACAAAATTTAAAATTAATTATTTTATAGAGATTCCAACTGTATTACTTAATCAGTAGCCCTGGAAATTAAATACATAATTATCAGTTATTTATTATTATTTATACTGACTAACAGACGAGCTGGGAAACGCACAAGCATGCAGGAAGGCAGGTCTCTATCTTCAGCAATTTACAGTCTAAAACCAAAAAGCTAAAGACTGAAGCGTAAGCACAGCTGATTAAATTGCTATGGGATATGAGTGTCCTGTGACAAATCCAAGAGCTATCCAGTCTTCTGTAACCTAGTTAGGTGCTAAAGAATCTGCAATTAAATATTAAGCTGACCAGATGTAATTAAAAGCATAACTGTTCCTATATATCTGCAGATAATACAGGAGCATTACCAGGAAATTGAAACTGTCTGTTCATAGTTATGTTCACCAGTCACTTCTTCCTCCTGTCTCCTGTGTATTACAAAGCCCTTTCGTCTGCATGAAGACCCTGTGAAATCCATCAGCTGGTATTGCTCTGTGCAGCCATCAGCTCTGTCCCCTTCTTAAATGAATCTAAAACTCACACTGTCCCATGAAAAGTTATCCAAAAGAGGAGGTGTTGAAACAACCTGATGAAGCAAACCAGTTATCGGGAGTCCCAGGGAGTAGAAGCATGAAAGTGGCGGAGCTGTTCGTCAGCATTTGCTTTTCCCATGCTAATCAGTTGCGATCACAGAGAATAAGGATGTAATATTTAAAACAAGCGCAGAGAGTGACTGTGAGAATGCAGGTCAGTGAATTTCTACCATCAATAAACAATAATTAGGGAGCTATCTACTAGCTGGTCTACAAAAAAGTAGATGAAGGAGAATGAGTAAGCTGAAACTTATTCAGTCTTTATAACCATGCCCTTCCCAATAGGTTATCAAGGAAAGTATATACTTACGGGTTGAGAGAAAAAAGAGCTGTCATAGACCAGCAGAGAGAGTAATAATAATCAATATGAGATGAAACAAAAGCAATGGACTTCCTTAAACATATCCAATAAAATTGTTCTGATTTAAAATACTTATTGATGAGCCATGATATGTAGCAAGACAGTAAAATCTACGTAGGATAGAAACTTTTGGGGGATAGCTAAAATTTGAGAAGTTCATGGGGAATCCCAGGGGTATCCAATGAAAATCCCAAACTGGCTGGAACCAGCACGATAAGGATGAAGTAACGGGTAACAGTGGCTGATGGGGATATATGGCAGGAGGCCAGGCTGGCTGAAGAGGGAATTTCTAGCTGAGCTCAGACACAGAAAGGAAGTATGCAGAAAGTGGAAGCAGGGACAGGCTACCAGGAAATCTAGCAGCATCACTCAGGCATGCAAGAGTTGAATCAGGAAAGCCACACACGGCTGGGGTTGAAACCACCAAGGAACGTAGAGGGTAACAAGAAGGGTGCCTTGAAAGAAAGGTGAAGGAAAATGTAAGCTCGCTGCTAAATAGTGCAGGCAAGCTAGAAAGGACCTAGTCACAAACTACATAGAAAAGACTGAAGTACTTAATGCCTTCTTTGCCCTGTTTTTTACTGGCAAGGCCAGGTCTCTGTGCCTAGTAGCAAACTGGGGGGAATGAGGTACTACCCACCGTACAGAAGATTCAAGTTAGGGAGAATTTAAGTAATTCTGGACATGGAACCAGATGATGGAACCAGATGAGATGCATCCACAGAAGTTGAGATGGCTGATGTCTTTGTGAGGCTCCTCTTTATCATCTTTGAAAGGCTCTGGCAAGTGGGGGAACTCCCCAGTTGCTGCTAAAAGGCAAATGTTGCATCAATATTTTAAAAAGCTGAGAAGGAAGCCCTACAACCTGGTCAGCTCCTGGGAAAATTAAGGAACAAGTCCCCCCCATTTCAGGCGCATGAAGGACAGAAGGATGACTGGAATCAGCCAGCAGAGATTTATCAAGGTTAAATCATCCTTGACCAACCTGATTGCCATCTATGATGAAATGGCTGGCTCTGTGGATGAAAGGAGAGTTACACTTGTAGCTTATCTGAAGCAAGACTTTCAACACAGTCTCTCATAGTATACTGGTAGCTAAACTGAGGAGATGTGGACTGAATGAGTAGACTGCAAGGTGGGGGAAAAACTGGCTGGACTGCTGGGCTCAGAGAGTAGTGGTTAATGGTTCAAGGTTGTATTGGGCTTGCGTGGCAAGGTTTTGGTAGCGGGGGGGGCTACAGGTGTGGTTTCTGTGAGAAGGTGCTAGAAGCTTCCCCTACGTCTGATAAAGCCAATGCCAGCTGGCTCCAAGACGGACCCGCCGCTGGCCAAGGCCGAGCCAATTGGCGACGGTAGTAGCGCCTCTGTGATAACGTATTTAAGAAGGGGGGGAAAAAACCCTGCACAACACTAGCAGCAGTCAGAAGAGAGAAGTGAGAGTATGTGAGAGGAACAACTCTGCAGACACCAAGGTCAGTGAAGAAGGAAGGGGAGGAGGTGCTCCAGGCACCAGAGCAGAGATTCCCCTGCAGGCCGTGGTAAAGACCATGGTGAGGCAGGCTGTCCCCCTGCAGCCCATGGAGGTTAACAGTGGAGCAGATATCCACCTGCAGCCCATGGAGGACCCCACACCACAGCACGTGGATGTGCCCAAAGGAGGCTTTGACTCCGTGGAGAGCCCACGCTGGACCAGTCTCCTGGCAGGATCTGTGGACCCGTGCAGAGAGGGTTTGCTGGCAGGACTTGTGACCCCGTGGGGGACCCACGCTGAAGCAGTTTGTGAAGAATTGCAGGCTGTGGGGAGGACTCACACAGGAGAAGTTCATGGAGAACTGTGTCCCATGGGAGGGACCCCACGGTGGAGCAGGGGAAGAGTGTGAGGAGTCCTCCCACTGAGGAGGAAGGAGCAGCAGAGACAACATGTGATGAACTGACTGCAACCCCCATTGCCTGTCCCCATGCACTGCTGGGGGGGAGGAGGTAGAGAAAATTGGGAGTGAAGTTGAGCCTGGCAAGAAGGGAGGGTTGGGGGGAAGGTGTTTTAAGATTTAGTTTTTATTTCTCATTATCCTACTCTGATTTTGACTGGCAATAAATTAAATTAATTTTTGTCAAGTCGAGTCTGTTTTGCCCGTGACGGTAATTGGTGAGTGATCTCTCCCTATCCTTATCTTGACGCGCGAGCCTTTTCTTGTATTTTCTCTCCCTTGTCCAGCTGAGGAAGGGGAGTGATAGAGCAGCTTTGGTGGGCACCTGGCGTCCAGCCAGGGTCAACCCACCACAAAGGTCTAACCGGAAGCTGGTGACTGGTGTCGTTCTTCCAGCATTAATACTAGGGCCAATGCCATTTCACATTTTTATCATTGACCTGGACAATAAGCTGGAACACACACTTGTTGGGTTTTTGGGTGATACAAACTGGGGGGGGAGGGGTTGATATGCTGGAGGGCTGAGCTGCCATTCACAGGGATCCCAGCAAATGAGAGGAATGAGCCAGTGGAAAAATCATGGAGTTCAACAGAGACAGATGCAAACTCCGTGCAGCAGTGAAGGCCAAGCGTATACTGGGGTACATTAGACACGGTGTGGCCAGTAAGTCAAAGAAAGTGATTGTTTCCCCCCCACTCAGCACTGGTGAGGCCACTGGTAATTATACTTCTTATGGAATCAGATAGACTTGAGGATTTTTACTCTTTTCCCCATCAACGCTAACATCCATCCTCTTCTTTTATATGCATTGTATGCTTACTTTTTTCCCTGAGAAATCAGAGTGATTTAACAACTAGCTCATGTAACAAATGTTGTAGAAATACAACAAAGAGAAAAAACCAGAAAAACTCGCATCCAATATTGATTTTAAATTCACTAAAAAGTCCGTGTAAATGTAAACCTCCTTAACACACTTCGTTAATGAAGAAACAAAGATATATCAGAGCTTCAGAACTGGAGTTATCAAGACTTTATTACTATGAAATGATCAAAGTGAATTTGGAATCACTGAGAAAAATTATTTCCCTGGGTAAAACTGATGAAGATCATCCAGTCATACCACAAAACCAGTTTTGTCTGGAATAGAGAAATCCCGTATTTTATTACAAATCAGAAGTATTTCCTTTCAGAAAGCTAAGAAAGAAACTGTGATCTAGGTCAGATGTAATAAACACACAGATTTACTGAGAAGAGAAAATTGCTTTTCTGAAGCCATGGTGACTTGTATGGGCAGGGAATCTGGCCTGCTGTACCTACACCACACTTAGCACTGTGTTATCCATAAACCCTTATGATGGTACTTTATTGCAATAGTATGTCAGGTTTCGTAAGTTAGCCAATAGACTAGGTTGTAGTGAGTATCTGTGGATGACCGTGTCTAACTCAGATGCTTGAAATTATGCGATGTAACACAGAAAAGTAATTAAATCCTTACTGAAAGGATTTTAATATAAAGCTGTACAGCAAGAAGTCTTCTTACCGAGGTATAAAAGATTACTTGTCGATAAACAGCAGTTAATGGTGGTTTCAGTTCTGGGAGTTCCTGAGTACCGGGTGACACACGGGTACTTAGCGTCTTCTTGTACTGAGGACTGGACCCCCCTTGTCTCAGCAGCTGACATCCCAACAGCATTAACAGGAGGTTTCCGTTCAGATTAAGGGTGAAACGCCTTCTTGCCTAAAAACAAACAACATAGCAGTATAGGATTACTATATTATCCTCCTTATATTTTTTTTTTACTTCCTTGCCATGCTATGATTCAGCACTAAGTTAGTGGTGGTCCTCGGTCATAAACAGCTAAATTTATTATCAAACATAGATGGAGCCAATCCTGTCACATACTGAGATAGTACTGACAAAGTCATTAACATTCCTTTCTGTCGTGGTTTAGCTCCAGTCGGCAGCTGAGCACCACGCAGCCGCTCACTCACCCTCCCCCTCCCTGGTGGGATGGGGGAGAGAATCAGAAGGGCAAAAGAAAACTCGTGGGTTGAGATAAAAACAGTTTAATAATTGAAATAAAATAACAATAATAATGATAGTAATAAAATTGCAATGAAAAGGAGAACGAGAGAGAGACAAACAAAACCCAGGGAAAAAAAAACCAACAAGTGATGCAACCGCTCACCACCCGCCGACCGACGCCCAGCCAGTCCCCGAGCAGTGATCGCTGCCCCCCGGCCAACTCCCCCCAGTTTATATACTGAGCATGACGTCATATGGTATGGAATAGCCCCTTGGTCAGTTTGGATCAACTATCTTTGTTGTGCCCCCTCCCAGTTTCTCACGCACCTGGCAGAGCATGGGAAGCTGAAAAAGAAAGTCCTTGACTAGTGTAAGCACTACTTAGCAACAACTAAAACATCAGTGTGTTATCAGCATTTTTCTTACACTAAATCCAAAACACAGCACTATGCTAGCTACTAGGAGGAAAAATTAACTCTCTCCCAGATGAAACCAGGACACTTTCGGTATTCCCAACAGAAAAAATGGTAATCATTGGGAATCATCATCCTACTACCTTTTGAATACCAGGCACTCCTCTTCGATAAGTGACAATACTTGACAGAATAAGTATTACTTAGTTAACATGCAGAGGGGTGAAAATCTAGCTAAGTGAACAAATGGCTGTTGGCACTATTAATATATTAAAAAAGAAAGCTTATGATCTGATTTATGTTCATAAGAAATCTCCATACATACATACTGCAAAATTTTTTAAAATGGTACTTCCCTCCCTCCTCACTAAGACCAAGATGTCTTAATGGGTCTACGACAAAGTAGCAAACACAAGAAATTTTTTTCAAGGTAAGTAATAAGCGGCAGACTTAGAACTAGGAGTTCCTAATGTTCTGTTACTTGTTTTAGCAATAAAAGATTATTTTGATAGTCTGAAATATGACTTTGGAATTTCAAGTTAGAATTAAAATAGGAAATCGGCAAAGTAAAACAGGGTTAACTACTGTGAGGGAAAGCTAGGACAGCTGTCAGCACACTTCAGTTATTTAGACAAGAAAGAGTTCAAAACCAGTCCAGAATACTTCCAAACCTATTCGCATGTTACAGAAGGCATATATTAGTACGTGAAGAGGGCATGAAAGGAGAAGTATATCCAGGTAAGAGTGATTTTTTTCTTCCACAAACATATAAATTAAAATTGTATCTGGAAAACATTAAGTGCCACAGACGTGGTGCTTGTATCTTGTAATATTTCCAGACAGGTCTCAGATGAATGAATCAGCTTCTCATGTAATTAATCAAATTAATTCTTCACTGGGAGTAGGCAACAATGAACTATTTAGCTAGATATAAATAGCAGCATTATGAGTTTAATTTGACTCTTACTGTTGCATGTTAAAAGGTGTACATTAATGATTCTCACAATCTGTTTTTGTTTACATACTCAAAAGACAATAGCTAAGATATTAAAACAAAATATGTTCTGCTTTCTATTGAAAACTGTTAGGCAATGAAGGGAAAACATCAATAGTGACTGCTGATCAGTTCCTAATAAAGCAACACTGGAGTAAGTTAAGTTTCACATATCTTTGTGTGTTTTCCCATTGATTTAATGGAGTCAGGATTTTACACAAAGAGGAGCCAGGCCTGGAATTTTTTGTCCACCTGCCAGGGTTCTTTTTTATACACATGAATGATCCTTACTTTGTGTATATGTAGGTGCCATAAAATGCCAGTTCTATGAAAGCAGCATTAAATTCGTTCCATGCGCTCAAAGCAATGAATATCAGTTATTCCAGTTATAGCAAAATATACAGGGAAGTACTATTTCACATTTTATTTCAGGCAACTTTTCAGCAACCAAATGTTGGCATTATTTGCCTTCACCGACATGATCTAACTTTGTAGCTACTCCTGCTTTGAGAAGGGGTGTTGGCCTAGAGGTCAGGAAAGGACTCCAGAGGTCCCTTCCAACCTAAATTATACACTGATTCTGTTTACAAATCTTCATCTCCACTACCATTACACAAAAACATAACTGCCCACAAATATGTAAACCATCTGTTCCATTTCTCTTATTTCTGTTAGAATTAATGCATCCTTAATTATAATCTTGTTCTTTACAAGGATCTTCACATTCCATATGTACTCACTAACAGGTGTTTTGATTTGGGTGCCAGTAAGCAATGACTCAGTGTGTGTTGTCTGATGATGACGTTTAAAATGCAGGAATACTGCTCAAGGATCTTTGGAATTGGAAATATGTTTGTTGAGCTCTTCCCCTTCCAATTTAGACTGGTCCATTCTGCCGAATGATGATGCAACTTGAAGCATTAGATAACAATGTGGAAAACAATGTGCCAAAGGAGGTAGTTCCTTTTTTATTGTATCTGTTTTGACATTCCATCCTAGCAATTATTTTTAATGTTTGGATTCAGATTCATTATTTATAGTCATATTAACAGCAAAGCTGGCATTCACTTCAGGTTTACTTTATTTGTTCAGTAGTTACGTTATATCTCATGTATTTATCTACAGCCAAGTTAATCTCAGTAGCAGAGCCTCATTTGCCTGTAAAACTATTGTCCTTATAATCTCACACAGATTTTACAATGTATCTTGCTGCATCTGTGCCTGGTGACTACATCAGCAGTTTGCTAGGATGTTTGAATAGGAAGATACTCTAAATAGCAAGTTATCTCACTTTATAACTTACTGTGTTTTATTCTCTACTTAGCATTCCTGTATCTAGATCCAGCAAAAGACTTGGGCACTTGATGGTGTCCAATTTTCAGCCTATGGAGTGGAATCCATATGCCTGTGTCAGGTGCCTATGTTCTTTACACTGCATGAGAGAATAATGCAAAAATAAATGTTTAATCTGTTTGGTAGTTATCATTAGTAATCAACAGAATGCTGATTATACAGTCTAGCTGGCCAATGGTGTGCTTCAGGAGCTGTAGCAGTAGAGGTTAAGTAAGACCTCAGGAAGTAAGCACAGGCAGCATCAAGAATGGGTCACATCCTCAGTACAGACACACTGTCAGTATTATTGCTAATAGCAGTGCTGGCAGAATTCTCCCTGCTCATGAGAAAAAATGAGTGGGAGCAGTTGTGCCAGTGGATGCTTCTGGGCCATTTTCTTTTCAATACAAGCTGGCATTATCTTTAGTGATGCTGCTACAATGATCAGTCGAACCCTTCAGCACTACCGAAACAACCCTTTCCTATAAAAGAACTCTGAGGAGCTCATTAGGTGGAAAGGGCAAAGAATAAACACGTGGTTCTCCTTGATTTCCTGTAGGGAAATCCGTATGTGCAAAGCTTTCTGAAAGACTGTAAATTTTGTAACCAGGGCAAACTACTTTTTTTTTTTTTTTTCAGTGGTGCTGGCACCTCACAGCAGCTCCACTAGTCAATGCATCCTCACCAGACCGGTTTCAAGGGACCTGTAACAGCATTAAGGGGGTTCCTCACAGAAATCCATAGAGAAGCCTGTAGCAATGACCAGTACTTGTGGGTTGGATGCCTTTGTAATTGTGGGCTCAGTTCTGCACAGGTCTCTGTGGAAGCATCCTTCTGCATCCAGAAGTTTCTGCCATTCCAGGTCTGCAAGACAGTAATTTCCACACCATCCACACTAGTTAAACTGTTGTGAGTGCACAGCGAATACTTCTGGAGGAACCCCTCCCCTTCCATCATCTCAGTGTTAGCATGCTCTTTAGAGGTGCTGCCCAATACGTGCACCCAAGGCAAGTGTAAGTTGCCCATATTTAGGAGCATAAGGGAACCGGTCATTGAGAGCCTAAAGCCCTTGCAATATAACATGTGCTATGTGCCGCCTTTCCCTATGCTTTGGGGTAGACCACACCAAATATGAAGTTTACTCCAGTTTTACACCAGTTTACCTGTTTTTTTAATTAATGTGTCACAAAAACCCTTGGAGAGCAGATAGGGAAAGTTTCACTGTGTACATCCCAAATCACAGAAGTGCCACAGCTAAACTTTTTGCTTACAAAGCATTAACAAAAAAGTGGGTTTTTTCTAATAATTTATAATAGGGCTTATGTTCAGAATATTATGTTTTCTCAAAAATAGGTGATGATGACAAGCTTATTTAAACTGGAAAAAATAAAACAAGCTCTTCAGACTTCTCTAATCTTTCAGATGACTGGAAAAATACAAAAACTCCCCAAATCATACAGTTGAATCAGCAACATACAGATTCATTAAAATGCCATTCTCTGGGTAAAACCCACAAAAAGTCAGTAATAACTGTAGTTATTTCTTGAATTCCTTAGGACACCTTCAGCAGCAGTGGCCACTGCATGACATCTGGTGGCCACAAGCCAGCATAGCAAGAACATCGCACTACTGAAATCGCAGCGTGTGCCATCCGCATCAGGTCAAGATACATTTTATCAGTTTTCCTTCAAATGTTAACTGCCAAAATACCAGTTGTAATATATTTGCTACAGTTGTACGTCTTGCCACGGAAGAACACAGCTTTGACAACCGCTAGTGTGTGACACGTACTAGCAAGGAAGCTATGATACAGATCTTCCTTGGAATTATGCTGTTCCCTCCCACCTGAAAAGTGCTGTCCTTCCTGTTCACTCCCACAGTTGTAGGACGTCGAGATGGGGATTTGCAGAGTGACAGAATTGCAGATGTTCTTTAAAATGCAGAGGCAGAATTCGCTGTGAACTTGCACACATTGGGCGGATAAAAACTGATCCAGAATGATAATCACAGAATCACGGAATCATTTGGTTGGAAAAGACCTTTAAGATCATCGAGTCCAACCATACCTGTCCACTACTAAACCATGTCCCTAAGCACCTCGTCTACCCGTCTTATTAAATACCTCCAGGTATTTAATACCTCGACCACTTCCCTGGGCAGCCTGTTCCAATATTTGACAACCCTCTCCGTGAAGAAGTTTTTTGATGATGCTTTGGTACGTAAGAGATGTCCCTGGAGGCAGCACATGCACCTCACCCTCCTGCGATCATGGTATAAAATCATGGTGTTTAAAATCTACTGCATAAGGATATATGCAGTATATTTCTACAAGAATAGGAAAAGAGAACAGTCGGGTAAGAGAGAAGAGGGAGCTTAAGTGGTTAGATTGTGCTCGAAATCCTCAGAAGAGCATTTAAACCCGGGAGCACCTAAACCTTTCAGCATTAAGCTTCACTGGCTCCTGCGCGCTGGCAGAAGCGCGGCCTATCGGCTGAGCGACTCCGCTGACGCCTCAGGAGCGGGCCCGGGCCCAGGCCCGGTCACAGTTCCAGCCCAGCGGCCCCCCGCCTCCGGCCCTGCCGCTGCGGCTCCAACAGCGCCCTCAGGGAGCACCGCCGGCCACCTCCTCGCAGGGGGGCGACTGCGGGACCGACTCCTTCCCACCGCCATCGCAGCGCCCGGGGCCGCCGCCGGGCCGGGCCCGGCCCCTGCCACAGGCCGCCCTGAGGCCCCGCCTCCT